>PVJH01041445.1:0-14961 GCA_004026705.1 Nesogale talazaci | reverse complement strand
CCACTTACGCCCCCGGGGCTCAGCCCTATAGACATGTATATATGTAAATATAATATGTTAAATATATAAATATAAGGGTAGCAGATGAACTCTGGGTCTCTGCTTAAGTCTTTCCTAACACAAGAATACTTTGGCCTAATAACCTGGCACTATGTGATACTCAACTTCCTGACACAATCACTGAAGACAAGATGGGTACATAAGCAAATGTGGTGAAGAAAGCTGACGATGCTCGGCTAGTAAAAAAATACAGCATCTGGGATCGCGATGACTTGAAGCTAAACAAGTGGCCATCTATCAGAGAAGCAATAAAGGCCACATGGAAGAAGCACACCAGCTTGTACGGTCACGAGGTGTCAACGGGATCAGGTATCCAAAGATCAAAAATAAACAATTTTATCAATGTGAAGGTAAGGGGTCAGAGTGGAGACCTAGAGGCTCTCTGTAGTCATGGACATTCCCTCACAGAAGGGTCACACAGAAGGGACAATTTATCTGGGTTACTGTATGGCCCCAATGAAACAGGCAACATGCCGCTAGTTCTTTAATGTTTCCTCCCCCCATTAGCATTGCCCCGATTCTACCTCACAAATCCTGCTAGACCAGAATATGGTACGTTGGTACAGATAAGAGTTTTTAACACACAGACTCCAGGACTGACAGACCCCTCAGAAACAGTAAAGGAGTAATAATGCCATGAGGGTACAGGGAGGAGGAGTGGGAGAGAGGGGTAACTGACAGCAATGACGGATGTATAACACACACACACGCACACACACACACATGCGCACCTGTGCATGTGCACAGGGCCGGATAACAGAAATGTGGGTGAAGGGATACAGCTTTTCAATACTTTAAAGAGATCGTATGTAGCAGATTTACCCCAAGGTAATGTGTCTCTTGATCTCTCCATTGCCACTTCCATGAGCATTAATTGGATCCAAGCAAGATGAAATCCTTGCCAACTTCGATCTTTCCTCTATGATTCATGATGTTACCTACTGGACTCGTTGTGAGGATTTGGGTTTTCTTTACACTGAGCTGTGATACATCCTGAAGGCTGCAATCCTCGATCTTCATCCACAAGTGCTTCATGTCTTCCTTATATAGTCAGCAAGCAACACGTTGTCACCTTGACATCACAGCTTGTCTATAAACCTTTCTCCCATACCAATGCCACGTTCTTCTTCAAAATCCAGTTTCTCTGATTATTTGTTCAGCATAAAATTGAGAAGTATGGTGAGAAGATACAACTGTACACATACCCCTCCTGATTTTAAGCCATTCGGTATTTCCTTGTTCTGATGACATCACTGACTAGGGTCCCTATAAAAGTTCCACACGAGCACATTGCCGTGCTCTGGAATTCCCATTCTTCTCAAGGCTATCCAGAGTTTGTTATGATCCATGTCATTGAATGCCTTAGCATAGTCAATACAACACAAATAAGCACAGTTTTCTCATATTCTCTGCTTTTAGCCAAGATCCATCTGAGGTCGGCAATGCCATCCCTTGTGCCAGGTCTCCTCTTGAATGCAGCCGGTCATTGTACCACTGCCAACAGATGATATTCAGCAAAATTTTACCTGCACAGGATATCAGTGCTCGACTTCTGTAATCTGAGCATTCTGTTGGGTCACTCTTTTTTGGCGTGGGTGAAAATATGGATCTGTTCGAGTCAGTTGGCCAAGTAACTGGCTTCCATGGTTTCCGGCGCAGACAGGCGAGTGCTTCCTCAGCCTGTTGAAGCATCTCAGCTGGTGTTCCACCGATTCCTGGAGCCTTGTTTGTGCTAATGTTCTCAGTGCAGTTTGGACTTCTTCCTTCAATATCTTTGATTCTTGCTTATATGCTACCTCTTGGAATTGTGGAATACTGGCTCGTTCTTTTTGTACGGTGACGCCGTGTATTCTTTCCATCTTCTTTTGACACTTCCTGCATTATTCAATATTTAGCCCTCAGAGTTTTTCAATATTGTGACTCGAGGCTTGAATATTCTCTTGAGTTCTTTTCATTTAAATTATGCTGAGCGTGTTCTTCCTTCGGGGTTTTCTAATTCTAGATCTTTGCACATTTCACGACGATATTTTACTGTCTTCTCCAACTGCTCTTTGGAATTTTCTCTTCAGCTCTTTGACCGCTCCCTTTCCTGCACGTGTCCTCGTTGCTCTGTGATTATGAGCACGTTTCAGACTCTCCTCCAGGATCCATTCTTTCCTGCTTTTTTTAATGAACTACTGCTTTCTTCGTGTATGTGGTTCTTGATGTCATCTCACAGTTCATGAAGCAGTGAAAGGAAACCGTGGTTTGGGTCAGGTGCACCTGTGACATCCTTGTGTTGTTGTTGTTGTTGTTGTTGTTGTTGTTGTTGTTGTTTTAATGCTTTAAAGACATCTTTTGCAGCAGATTTGCCCAATGCCGTGCATCATCTGATTGCTTAGCCGCTCCTTTCATGAGCACTGATGGCGGATCTGAGTAAAATAAAATTCGTTGCCATCTCAATCTTTTCTCCATTTGCCATGATGCGGCAAGTTGATCCAGTTGTGAGGATTTTTGTTTCTTTATTCATTCCTTATTACAGTTTGCTCCTTAGCAGCAAGTGCTTCAAGTCCTTTCCGCTCTCTGGCAGCCAAGTCGGGTCATCTGCATATCACAGGTTGTTGATGAGCCTTCCTACAACCCTGCTGCCCCATTCTCCTTCTCTTCTGCCAGTCTCTATGTGCTCTGCATATCCATGGAAGAAGGAGGCTGAGAGGGCCAACCCTGAGACACCCCAGTCTTGCTTTAAACCCTGCGGCAACCTCATTGTACTGTTTGAATGACTGGGCCTGGGTCTGTGACAGGCTCTGTAGGAGCACCAGGAAGGGTTCTAGGATTTCCATTCTTCACAATGCTACCCGTTGTTTTTTTAATACAGTCTAATGCCTTTGCATAAATAATAAAAAAAGTAAACAGTTTTCCTGTATTTTATGCTTTCAGTCAAGATCCAGCAGACATCAGCGATACCCCTTTGTTTTCGTGTCCTCTTCTGAATCTGCCTTGAACGTTGGCCAGTTCCCATCAATGTGCTGCTGAAAGTGTTGCAAAATTATCTTCCACAAATTTGACCTGCGTGTGCTATTAATGGATGGGATTTAAAGGGCCATTGTCGAGAGAGTCTAGCATAGGTCACTCACTAATGTTCAGGAGAAACAGACAAAAAAATCAGCGAGGTTATAGGATATTTGGATAGTACATGTGTTAGACTAGAGAAACAAATTCATAGACACGCATATGGATATAAGGAAAAGGTTTATATACAAAAGGAATGGAACACTGAGAAAGCATCCCAACCCAGTCCAAATCAAAGTCATAAGTCTGATATTAGCCCATAGGCCTGATACCAGTCTATAATGTCTCCTTCCGACTCACGAAGTTACAGGTCAGTGAGTACAGAATCCCGGCACTGGCAGGGGTCTCCCCATGGCTCCTTGCTTCCAGGGCTCAGGGTCCATCAACAGCATCCCGTGGTGGTAGAATCAACTCAGCGCTGGCAGGGGTTTCCACGTGGCTTCTCCAGCTTCAGAGGTCTGCTTCCATCAGGGTAAGGCTGTGTGGCTTCTCCTCCAGCTCCTCCAGCACCCCGGACACTGCCATCTTGTCTTGTCTGTAATTCATCGTCTCTCAGACTGACTCCCAACAACTGGGGAGATGGCTTCTCATCTCCACCCAGGAAATACCGTGAGATTTCCCAGAAGTCTCAGGAGAAAGCCATGCCCGCACAGAGGCTTCATTGGTTACTCAATGGCTATCTCCAGATTAACAGGCTAGACTCCACCCCTATGTCATCTCAATCATGAAATTGACATAGCACATGACCACCACAGTACATTTAACAAGCTTGATCTAACCGACCATAGAATACACTGAACTCCGCACTTCAGCATGCTCATTACTTTCATGCGCACATGAGACATTTACCAAAATGAACCACACCTAATACCTTAACATGAATCTCTATATATTTCAAAATAGTTCACCATTCAGATTATATTTGTCCGACTATATTGGGATTCAAATAGAAACAAAATTTGAAAAAAGAATTCTCAATATTCCTAAATGTTTGGAAATAATATGATATTCCTTTAAGTAATCACAGCTCAAAAAGGCTGTCGTGGAAATCGCAAAATATTTTAAAGAGCGATGCTAAGAACACAATATAGCAAAATGTGTGGACATATAGCTAACGCCATTTTTAGAGACAAGGTGTAGTCTTTAAAATGTTCAAAGGAAACAGACTGAAAATTACTCATTTAGAATTAAAAGATAACCGTATTTTTATTCTTAGGAAAAATTTAGAAGAAAAGAAATAATAAGATATGAGTAGGAATTAATGAACTAAAAATCAAGTGTATAGAAAAGAAAATCAATCATTAATGTTGCCAGTTCACTTACAAATTTCAGAAATCTCTTAACAAGTAATAGAAACCTTCTTAATATTATGGAGTGTATACTTAAGAAACTTACAGTAAACATCATACTTCATGAAGAAGGCTAAAATTGCTGTGAGATTAGAGATTAAAGGTGCTCACTGTCTCCACTTCAGTCCTGCATGGCACGAGCGGTTTCTCTGATTCAGCAAAGTGAATAGAAAAGAGCTTAGAAAAGGAGAGAGAAAGCTGTCATTCATGGATGACATGATTTTTTAAATTTATTTTTTGGGGGGAGCAACACTGCCCTCTGGTGAAGGGAATAGGAGGCCCAGCCTTTGCTCCTGTGGAGCTGGAATTGAACCTTCATCCCAGTGGGCCGCAGTCCAGTGCACAACCACTACGCCACCGGGGCTCAGCTGATAACATGATTTTTTTATGGAAAAAATTCACAAGAATCTCTAGGAAAGTGTGGTGGTCATGTGTTTATGTTAATTTCATGATAGAGATGTAGGAATGGAGTCTATCCTGTTAATTTGGAGATAGCCATTGAGTAGCCAATGAGGCCTCTGTATGGGCATGGCTTTCTCCTGAGACGTCTGGGAAATTTCGCAATATTTCCCTCGTGACGATGAGAAGTTATCTCCACAGTTGTTGGGAGTTAGTCTGAGAGACATGATTAATCACAGACAAGACAAGATGGCAGTGTCTGAGGAGCCGGGGAAGAGACCACACGGCTTGGCCCTGATGGAGCCAGACCTCTGAAGCTGGAGTAGCCACGTGGAGACCCCTGCCAGCCATGAGTTGCTTCTGCCACCACGGGATGCTGTTGATGGACCCTGAGCCCTGGAAGCGAGGAGCCATGGGGAGACCCCTGCCAGCGCCGGGATTCTGCACCCACTGACCTGTGACTTCATGAGTCGGAAGGAGACATTATAGACTGGTATCGGGGATATGGGTTAATATCGGACTGATGACTTTGAACTGGACTGGGTTGGGATGTTTTCTCAGTGTTCCATTCCTTTTGTATATAAACCTTATCCTTATATCCATATGCGTGTCTATGAAATTTGTTCCTCTAGTCTATCTGGACTAACACAGTAAGATATTGGAGTCGCTAAATTAATTTCACAAGGTCACTTGATATAAGCTGTATGTATAAAATCTTTACTGATATGTAAGAATAAAAAAAAAAACCTAAAAAGTGATGAAATTTATAGTAGTATAAATGAAACATCAAGCGATAATTTACCAAAAGATACATAACATGTCAATGCTGAAATATATAAAACATTATTCCTACTCCCACCACCGGAGAGCAGTGATGCCTCCAAAACCAAAAAAAAAAAAAAAAACATTATTGTGAAAAAAACTTAGAACCTAAATAATTAGAGACATCTAAATAATGAGAGTGTGAAAGACTCAACTTTATAAAGCTGTCAATTACCTTCAAATTGGCATGTAGATTCAGTGAAATCAAATCCCAGTAGATTTCTTTGTGGAAACTGATTCTAAATAATGTATATAAATAAAGGGCATGAAATATATAAGACAATTCTCAGGAAGAAAAATAAAATAGGAGGACTTACATTTGCTGATATTAAGATTTATTATAAAGATTTATTATTCATACAGTATTATTAAGTATACTATCGGCACAAGGATAAACAAATGGGCCAGTGGAATAGAATATAGTTCAGGAACAGATATATATATATATGAGATCATTTGATACTTTACAAAGTTAAAATCACAGAGCAGTGAGGAAAAGATGAACTTTTCTATCTATAGTGCAGTATCTAGTGGATCTCCATGTGAAATAAAATTTAATCTTGACACTTACCTCACACCATATCAAAAGTAAAATAACAAAGCAGTGTTAGTCCGGGTAAATTAGAGAAACAAATTCATAAGCATGCATCTGTGTATAAGAAAGAGGTTTATATACAAGAGTAATTGAACATTGAGAAAACATCTCAGCCTAGTCCAGTCCAAGGTCATAAGTTTGATATTAGCACATATGTCTGACACCAATCTATAAAGTTCTCTTCAGACTCATGAAGCACATGTAGTAACACCAGGACAATCACAGGCCAGTGGGTGCAGAGCTTTGTGTATCCAGTGGCAGTAAAAGCATCTCAGCGCTGACAGGGGTCTTTCTGTGGATCCTCCAGTTTCCAGGGCTCAGGGTCTATCACCATCCTGCCCTGTGTCTTATCAGCTGCAATGTCTCCCAGGGTGTGAGCAGAGAGATAGTGTCTCTTGCCCCCAAGAAGGAATTACCACATTTCCCAGAATCCTCAGAAGGTCATGCCCACACAGAGGTTTCATTGACTGTCTTCAGCTAGACTTGCTAGACTCCAGCACTCCACTCTTAATCCTCAAATTGACACCAGATTAGGTGACTGCCATAGCATCTAAAAGATAGCTTTGAAGCATATGTTTGCCATTGTGGAGAAGACAAAGGTTTATTAAACAGGATGCAGAAAGCATTCGTGTCAAGAAAAAGATCAATAAACTGGATTACCTTAAAATTGAGTACATCAGTTCATCCGAAGGTCTATTAAGAGAGTGAAGCCAAGTCACGGAGAGCGTGTTAGATTGAGTTCACTAGGAAGCAAAACTAGTGACACTTGCCTGTGGGTGTCTATAGAAAGGGAATGAGATCAAGGAATGGCTCACACAGTTGTAGAAGTAGGTAACTTCAGTACGGTCGAAGCCTGGAGGTCAGATATAAGCTGAAGGCTTCTTTGACTGTATAGTTGCAAAAGTTGCCCAACAGGAAGCGGGATGACCAAACAGGAGCGCCCCAGGCTGGTGGGTGCAGAGGTAGATGAATCTGAAGTTGGCCAAATAAATCCCAGGTTGGCATTTGGCTAATATCTTCTCAGATTGGCAGGCAGCACAAGAGATCAACGAAGTAGACACAGCATCCGAATGCAGTAGAAGGTGAAGGGGCAAGAAAGAGCTGTGCTCCATTCAAAGTGTCTCTTAGACAAAGTCCACAGCCCCAAGGAGGGGTCATCAGACTCTGACTAATGACCAGGTTGGGCTCCACCCCTACCTTCACCTCTCACCAACACACAGAAGGAGGAGATCTTCTCTCTGCCATGTTACTGACAGAGGACTTCTATCCAGAGCGTATAAACAACTCCAACAAGCCAATAAGTAAAAGATGGAAAGTCCAATAAAAAAAAAAAATGGTCCAGAGACTTGCCGTGGGCATTTCACAAAAGCACAGGAAAGGGCAGTGACCCCCTTGGGTCCTCAGAGTAATCAATGTAATGGTCCTTCAAGAAGGACTTCCAGGACTTGAAATCAAGCATCATCAAGTGCTGATAAGGCTGTGGGTCTGCTGGGATTCTCATCATCCCATCACAGCCAGAGTGCAAATTGGGATATCATTTAGGGTAGCCGTGTGGCAGCGTCCCCTACGGCTGAGTAGATGCACAACCTGTGACCCAGCAATTCCACGTCCTGATACATACTGACCATCTCATAATGGTGTCTACCAAATGATAGGCACGAGAGTATTCGATATGCATCACCACTTGTAATGACCCCAAAGGGGAGGCCACCCAGCTGTCCATCAGCAGTGAACTAGCTGGTCCTGAGCCAGCTCTGCCTGACAGTCAACCCACGTGTGTCTGAGGGACCTGTACTCCCTAGGGTCTCCACTGATGGGTTTTTCAGAAATAGCTCACCAGGCCTTTCTTCTGTGGTGCCTGTGGGTAGACCCCGCCTTCCATATTGGTAGTAGAATGAATACATGAATCACAGTAGAATTATTTAGTAAGACACCGTCCCACAACCATTGCAGCAGTGCCAACTCACGGCGACCCTACTGGAGGATTTTAGAAGCTATAAATCTTTGCTGGAGCAGACAGCCTCATCTTCCTCCTGTGGAGTGGCTGGTGGATTTGAACCTCCAACCTTGAGGCTAGCATTCAGGTGCACACCCAACAGCACCCCCAGGGCTCCTGGGTGGGATCGATGTAGCGAGAGAAACAAGCACCAGCAGCCTGTGTGGCTCTCACAGAGGGCAGGCTGAGCGAGAGAAGCTGGGCGTGGGAGCATGTACGTGGCCTACTCTCTACTCTCTCCATAATCATCGATAGAGAGTTTCCATCGACAGGAAATCCAGCTGTAGGCAAAGCCAATCGACAGTCCTGGAGGTCAGGTGGAAGCAGGCCTTGGGGAAAGGGTGCCCTGTGGGGCCTCGGGGGTGTCAGAACATGCGCTGCATCCTGATCCCAATGCGGATTCCAGCTGACTACGCACCAGGTTGCACACTCACGGTTGGGGCTTTTTATTCTCCTTTCTGTCGGTATGTCAGGCTTAAATGAACGCTTCATTTATAAAACATGGCACCGAGACATCCCAAACTGGCAGAGATCAGAGCGTCGCTGTCGGGCTGGGCCGGGGTGGGGGCGGAGGAGCCAGCGCACTCAAGCATCGCAGGTGGGGCGAGCCCCAAAGCGGAGGACGGTCTGACAGTATGTCAACTCGGAAATGTGCATCTCTTTAAAGGGTTTTTATGATGGGCGCGCACTTGATTTTTTTTCAAGCATCCACAAGAGCGGCAGCAGGAGAAGGGTAATCAACTCCCCTGGACCCACCAGCCAGCTGCCACCCTCACAAACGCTCTGCAGTTCCTCTGTTCCCTCCCCAGACACACGCTCCTGTAAAAAACAAGAAACAGAATGCAGTTTGCTTCCAGGAATTTACCTGGGAGATGGGCATCGTATGCACCCAACAAAGTGCAGGCTGAGACATTCAGCGCCGGACTGCTGGAAGCAGCGACAAAGCCATGTGTGTGGCCTGCTGTGCAGAAACCAGGGGTTACCCTGCCAGGGAGCAGCCTTCTACAATGTACACCCGGGCACTGTGTGCCAGCGCGGGTCTTCTCCAAGGCTGCTCTCAGCGCAGGGCCTGGAGACGTGAGCAAACAACACAACCAGGGAGCCTTCATTTGTGGAAGGAGAAACTGGGTGGGGGCACGGAGGCCGACACCCCCAGTGCATAACACCTCTCTGGAAGATCAAAGCAAGAATCAAGTGAGCACCGTGGCCTTTGCAGACCTGGCAGGGTCCCGGAGGTGCGGGAGGTTTTCACCGAATCCCCTTGAGAAAGAAACACGCGGCCTTTATAGGTGCAACAAAGCAGCCGCCACTTCCACAGTCTGCACGTGCGCAGCTGTGTGGCGGTAACCATGGTCATCACGCTCTTCGACCACCGCCCCGGTCTGTGTCCAAAGGTCCCCACCCCTCTTAACGCCACGCTGCCTAAATAACGGGCCTCCTTCCCTCCCCACAAGTCCCGCTCTCTGCCCGCGGTGGCCACTGGCAAGCCGTGGTCTCTGCACTTGCCCGGTCTCGACTTTTCATGCCGGTGCGTTCTCGCCTACACAGGTGGGCTCTCACAGAGGAGTCCCGTGGCATCTGGCTTCTTTCCCTCGCAGCAGTGTTGGCCAAGGAGACACGCTCATCTCTTGGTTCCTGACCTCACCTATATTCCACAGAGTGTTCTCAAACCTCCCCTCTTACCGCCACTGCACAGAGGAGAAGCTGGGGCACCGGAGTCTGACTCTGGCGGGTCCAGCTCATTCCCTCTGGGAGCAGACGAGGCAGCTGGCCTTCCTGCATGGCCGTGACCAGAACAGAGCGGCAGGACACCCTGGTCTCCAGCACAGACATGGTTCCCAGGGAGTCAGGGCAACCTCAGACAGACCCTCAGGGCCAGAGAAGCCACTCCTGCAAGCAGCGCGCCCCCCTCCCCGCCCCACCCACTCCCAGACCCAACTAACCAGGTTTTTTGCCTCTGCACAGGGGTGTGTAGCTGGTGAATTCGTCCCAGCACCCTCACTTCTCCCACCTCTGAACACACAATCCAATTTGATTTAGGGCGGAGGGGGGAGGCATAAAAGCCCCAAGACTCAGTTTATCCCTTGAAATGCAATCAGACTGAAGGAAAGAATTAATTTTTAATTCCATCTTAATTACTCTGAGAAGTAATCTCTTGGCACAGCCTGGCCCTGGGATGCCAGGGCCTGAGCTCAGCCTACTGCTGGCACACCTGAGACCTGTCTGGGCAGCAGGCCAGAGGGGAGAGCGGGCCAGGCCGGGCGGGTGCTCCCATGCTGTAGCCCCGGTGGGGCACCACGGTGTGAGCAGAAGTTCCTGTGCGAGCTCCCTCGCCTGATCTCAGGGACTTCTTCAAGAAAACGCCTGCTTTAGTCCTCAGTGATGAAGAAGGGGGATGCCTGGGGCTGGGTGGGTCCCTCCTCCTTGTGGTACGTGTGTGTTAAACGGGTGTCGGTGGAGCACCTGCTGGGTGCCTGACACTCTGGGGAAGCTGGAGGCCCCAGGACCTGGTCCCTGCCCTCATGGAGCTCATGGTGGCCGTCGAGGCAGACAGACAGAAAAGCAGAAAACCCATTGTTGTTAGCTGCCAGCCAGGCGGTCTCAGCCCATGTCCACACTGCACACAAGAACAAAACTGTCCTCGTGGGTGTGCTCCGGCCCACCATGCGTCCATTGTCCAAGCCCTGGCGGCCGTCTCCGTGGAAGGTCCTGTCTTCAGCACTCTGCTCATTCTGCTGTGGTGCACGGGGTGGTGCTGCGCTCTGGTGTGGAAGCAGATGACAGGCTTTTTGTCCCGGTCTGCTCTGAGTGGATGGGGAAGCTGGGCTGAAAGCTGCCACTGTGGCTGGCCCCGCTGGGATTTTACACGGTGGTGGCATAGCTTCCAGCATCACAGCCTCCTGCAAGGCACACATTCATAGGTATATCCATCAGCTCACTGGCAGGTAAGTCCCAGGCCGTAAACAACGTCGGCGATGGGACTGGAGACGGCTAAAGGTGTGGGAAGAACCGGGATGCTTGGACTGAGGCCTGGCAGGAGGAAGTGCAAGCCTGGGGAAGAAGAACCAGGAGGAAGGTCAGGTCAGCAGGAGTGAGGAGGGGGGGGGGGTAGGGTTGGGAGAGCGGGGGTGAGTCTCTGGGTAGAAATGGGTCATGGGCTCAACTGCTAAGGGAAAGGAGATGATGGGGGGAAAGCGCTGCTCCAGTAGACGCTGGCCTGCATGAGAAGTCGGCCGCTGGAAGCCCTGAGACTCTCCTTCCTCTCAGACACACAGGCAGGTTGACATGAGTCAGAGCTGGCTCCAGGGGAGCTGGTGTCTGGGAAGGCACTCAGGGTCCTGCACACAGTAGGTGTTCCGGAGTGTGTGCTGAAGGAACTCCAGTAAGTCCATTCCACCTCAGAGGGACCCGAAAGGTGGCGTGAGAACGGCCGAGAAGATAGCTCTTTACAAGAGGAGAAAGCCTCGGAGTTCTCCCAAGAAGCGACTGGTGATATCAAACAGCTGACCTGGCACAACCCACTACACCACCAGGGCTCCCTCGCTGAGGGAGACCACCCTCTACAACTGAGAGCATTCCGGAATCCCGTGACCACCATGGTATAGCTTCCCTGAGCCCGGAAGACTGGTAACAGTCAGGAAGCCGCCCTCTGCCAGCCCCCACCAGCATTGTTTTGATGTGCTAACAACTCTTAATGAGGATCCTAATGAGTCCCTAAAAATAGTACCAGTAGGTTGAGAACAGACAGTCTACCCAAGCAAAGGTCCAAAACAATCGGGAGTTTTGCCAGGGAGCAGACACCGGGCCCTGCCAGCCTGCCCTGGACAGGCCTCCATGGCCCCAATCTGTCCACAGTCCCTTTCCGGGCCAGGAGGCTCCAGTCCAGGAGGCTGCCATAGGCTGTCCACATGAAGGCCTCAGCTTGGGGGGAAGGCAGAGACGTATAAATCATATGGATGTGCTTGTATGTGAGAGTGGAGGTACGGGCTTGAGGCTGGCCAGAAACTACAGGTTCTAACTTACTTGGATAGGAGTTCTAAAAGTAGGACCTGTGTACATCAGACCCGAGCGTGTCTTATTTGGTCTCCTCAACAGTCAAACAAAAATGTAAAGTCACTCTTCTACATTAAATGGTTGGAAGTGTTTACGTAAAAATGTGGATATGTCACTTCTCTTGGCTTGCCAGGTGCTCTGGCACCCCCGACTCATGTTCTGGTGGCACTGGACGAGAGAGCTGGGTAACAGGTATTGTCCTCTTTGTCGCAATCCCCACCATTCCCCAAGGTCTCCCCACCCTGAGGCAAGTATCAGTTTCCATTTATCATCGGGCTGGCCCAGCTGATTTTTCTCTTTGAAGATTTAAGAAGAAAGGGATTTATTTCTCAAACAAGAAAGCAAACCCCAACCCCCCAACCCCAAAGAGTGCAATGGACTCAATTCGGACTCATGACTTCCACCCCACCACCCACCCCCACCATGGAGCAGAACAGAACAGTGGTCCATGGGGCTTTCTGTGCTGTGACTTTGAGGAAGTGGATTGCCAGGCCTTTCTTCAAAGCATCTTTGGTGAATGTGGACTCTGAGTTTTTGGTCAGTAGCCGAGCACCTAAGCCACCTCTACCACCCAGCGACTCCTGTCTTGGCTTTATAAAAATCAGCAAACAAAAGCAATTGAGGGAAAAAAACATAGGATAGAGACGATTTCTTAAGGAAATGCAGAGGCTTCCTATGTCATGGCAATGCAAACACCAGGCCCACTTGGAAAGGACCCCTGGCGGTTCCCGCTGACGTCACCTGCCTCCAGAGGCTTCTCGGCAGCCTCTTAAAACTCTGCTTTAGCAATGATCATCTCTACAAAGCCAAGGGTTCCGAGCTGACTCTTGGCCGGGTTATGTGCACAGGGACTCTGACAGTGCTGTCGGGGGAGCATTTGACTGCCACTGCCGCCCCCCCCCCAAGGTTGAAGGGTCACACCCACCAGCCATTGAGAGGATCTGTGCCCACATAGCTCCACAGCCTCAGAGATGGACTCAAGGGCCGTGCGTTTTATTTGAAACAAACAAACAAACAAACCCACAGCCAGAGTCGATGCTGGCTCGGAGCCACCTGTAGAGGGTTTCTGAGGCTATCCGGACCTGGAGGGGCAGGGAACCTTAGGTTTCTCCCACAGAGAGGCCGGTGGGTTATGTGTGCTGAGGGTACCAGCCCAAGGGCTGCCAACAGCACCAGCAGGCCCCTTTGCGTGTCCCTACTGGCGTTATTTCCACAACATGGGCCACACGGGAACCGGCGTTTTTTCTGTTGTTGCTAGGGGGTGTGGAGTGCACTCTGATGCCTAGCGACCCCATCCGTGTGCGGCAGAAGGAAGCAGCCCCCTGCCCTGCCCCAGCCGCCCCATCGTGACTGTGGCTACACCCCGTGTGGTAGCCCCCGTGTCGCTCTGTCTTGCCCAGGGTCTTCCTCGTTGACTGCCCTTCATTTGACCAGGTGTGATGTCCTTCTCCAAGGACCATTCTCTCCTGATAAACAGGTCCAAAGTAGGTGAGACAAAGCCTTGTTGCCCTCCTCTTGTAAGAAGCCCTCCAGTGGTACTTCTTCCAGGACAGGTCGGTTCTTTCTGGGTCGGTCCATGGTGCTGTCAGGATTCCTTGCCGGCACCGTAGTTCAAATGCATTGATGCTTCCTCAGTCTTCTTTCCGTATTCAATGTCCAACTGTTTTGTTTGTTGACACAAACTCGTGCATCCCAAGTCTGTTTCAGTTTGACTTCGCTTCATTTTGTGGCCGCTTGGACCCAGATGTGGATCCAATGAGGGAATTCTGGAGGGGGCTTTAAGACTATGACCTTGCTCTCTCTCTCTTTTAAAAAATTCTAGCGATCTTAAATTTTTAATTTCGACTTCTGGGGTTTTCTGTATTTGTTTTCCCTTTTGTGTGGAATCTGCCACTGACAACGAAAGACCTGTTCTAGGTAGCTGCATAGCCTCTCATCAAGTCAAACCAGTCACGAGTCCTTTTAAACACCTGAAGAGGAGTGCTTCCTTTTTGTTCTGTTTGTCTCATTTTTCTTTTCCACTCTCTCCCTCCATAGTTTCCTGTCACTCCTCCTGCCCCAACTCCCTGCCCCTGGCCTCATCACAGTCCCAACGTCTTATTGTTTGCTCTGAAGACCATTTTTCTTTTTAATTTTCCTTAATAATAATGGTGTCATAATATATTCATCCTTAGGAGATTGACTGACTTTGCTGATTTTGTCCATGTTTTAAGGTATAGCACTTCCTTAAGCATATGCAAATACAGTTTCAACATTGTGTTTATTGTTTTTTGTTTTTAATTTTTTTCAGCTCTTCTACCTTGACGTTGTGTTTTAAGGATGCATAATATATTCCGTTGTAGGGACTGTGGCCTGGGGGCTCGGCTGTTCAAATCCAGCGGCGGCTCTCAGGAGCAGCGCTGGGTAGCTCCCACGACCACCAGAGGGCAGTGATGCCCCCCCCAAAGATATATTCCATTGTAGGAATGCACCAGGTTTGTTTATCCACTCCTCTCTGGTCAGAGTTTTTGACTATTTCCATCTTTGGGTTATTATAGAAATAGCTGCAAAAAACATAGATGTGCGTATGCCTGCTTATGCTTTGTTCCTTATTTCTTTAGAGTATATGCCAAGATGAGAGGTTGCAGGATCACAAG
>PVJH01041444.1:0-14958 GCA_004026705.1 Nesogale talazaci | reverse complement strand
TTTTGAAATGGATTTTACGGACTACTTTTGTTTTATTTTGTTTTGTTTTAAAGGCCCAAAGTTTGTTTTCTAGAGTGCATCAAGGAATAAATTCCGTAGAAGCAAGACATAGGACAGGAATGTAACTGTTAAGCCAAATGTGGAAGTTAAAAAACAAAACTAAGTACAATAAGGATGAGGAATTGGTTTGTATCCAAACAACACCAGTAGTAGTTATATTCTGGAAAATTTTAGATGGCATATGAACAAGTATATGAAGAAATATGTGGAAAATGTTTATCTTTTAAGACACAAAACTGTCTTTATGGAATGCAGCACAATTCTTACTGTTATAACTCTTGTATTCTCACTAGTTTTAGTATTTTTAGTGAAAAGAATAATATGTTTTACTTTGAACAATTTTATTGACATATTACTCACACAACATACAATTCAATAGCTTAAATGTATTAAAACAAGTTTTACAAACATCATCCTAATCAGTTTTAGAATGCTTTCTTCTTTCTCATATTCCTTGTTGTTAACATCTCATTTCCCCCTTAAGCTCCCTGGCTGCAGAATAGATAATAGATTTACCTATCATTGTTTTCATATTTTAAAACATATAGATACAAAAACTTAAAAAACCACAATAGCAAAATAAAACAGAAAATCTCAAATGAAAAGATAACAAAATATCGAAAATAATTTAAAAAGAAACAACAGTAAGAAATTAAATAATCTATCGCATTTGGTAAACCTGCTGTAGAAGGCCTATTGAGAAAAAATTTTCTAAAGTTGATTGTGTTGATAATTATACAACTCTTTTTAATATGGTTGAACTACTGAATTGCATGGTATGTAAATTATCTGCCAACAAAAGTGTGTTAAAAGAAAAGATTTCATTTCAAGCCCACTGGGATGGAAGTTCAATTCCAGCAGCGGCTCCCCAGAAGCAAAGGCTAGGCCTCCTACTCCCACCACCAGAGGGCAGTGATGCCCACCCCCCCCCAAAAAAAAAACAAAGGATTAAAAAAAACCTTTTTTTTCAATTATTTTATTGGGGGCTCTAACAGCTTCATTTGCATCAAGCATACTTGTACACATATTACCATATTCATTTCAAAATATTTTCCACTTGAGCCCTTGGTATAAGCTCCTTCTTCTCCCTCCCTCCTTTTTTTTAATGAATCATTTTATTGGGGACTCATACAATTCCCATCACAATCCATACACACATCAATTGTATGCAGGCCACATTTACACACTTATTGCCATCATCACTCTCAAAACATCCTCCCTCCACTTAGGCCCCCAGTACCAGCTCCCTATATTTCGCTTCCTCCCCCCTCCCTCTTGAACCCTTAGTAATTTACAAATTGTTATTATTTTCATAATGTACACTGTCCAATGTGTTCCAACATTCCCTTCCCTGTTGTCCGTGTCCCAGAGAGGAGGCTATGTGTAGATCCCTGAAGTTGGTTCTCCCTTTCTATTCCTCCATCCCTCCACTCTCCTGGTATTAACACTCCTATTACTAGTCTTGAGAGATCATCTATCCTAAATTTCCCATGTTTCCAACTTCACTGTACATCTCCTGGTCTAGCTGGATTTATGTGGTAGAAAAAAAAAACATTTTAATGAGTCTAAAAGTAGAACGAAGCCCTGGTGATGCAGGGTTACATTGCTCTGTGGACCGCATGGCGGGCAGCTGGTAAACACAAGATGCTCAAGTGGAGTTTCCTTCTCTCCTAAAGAGTTTCAGTCTCAGAAACCGTAAGAGTCTCTCTGAGTCAGCATTAACCCAATGGCAGTAAATTTGAATTTGGTATTGGAAAGGGAGAACAAATAATAAGGTGTTAAATTGTAACCTAACTCCCGTCTGCTTTAGTTAACTTTCCAATGCACTCTGCCTGATAAGGCTACAATTATTTTCCATGAAAGCAAGACATAGGACAGGAATGTTACTGTTAAGCCAAATGTGGAAGGTAACAAATAAAACTAAGTACAATAAGGATGAATAATTGATTTATATCCAATGATTTCTTTCTCCCTTTAAAAAAAAAGTAGTTTTAAACCAGCCAGTCAATGTACAGGGTAGCAACAATGAAATATGCAACTATCTTCTAGTTCTTAATGCTTCCTCCCCCCCACTATCATGATCCCAATTCTACCTTAAAAATCCAGCTAGACCAGAGGATGTGCACTGGAGCGGATAGGAGCCGGAAAACGGGGAATCCGAGACAGATGATCCCTTCAGGACCAGTGGTGAGAGTAGTGATACCGGGAGGGTGGAGGGAAGGTGAAGTAGAAAGGGGGAACCAAGTGCAAGGATCTACATATAACCTCGTCCCTGGGGTACAGACAAGAGGGAAGTGAGTGAAGGGACACATCAGGCAGTGTAGGATATGACAAAACAATGACAATTTGTAAATGATCGAGTGTTCATGAGGGAGGGGTATGGGGAGGGAGGGGAAATATGAGGAGCTGATACCTAAAACCATACAAGAAAAAACAACAGCAATTATAAAACCACCTGAAAAAATATTGATTGAAAAGGAGAAAATATTAAAAATTGGAACAGATTGTAGAAATGATTTTACAACCCTTCTTGATATTATTGAAGTACTGGACTGTATGATATGTGGACTTTGTGCAATAAAATTATTTCAAAAACAAGCAGAAAAACTAAAACTACTTTAAAATGGGTCAAAAGGGAGATTTGTTTACCACATATTGCGATAGCACCTAAAATCATCAGTTGTCTATGCATGAACGGCAGTATCCACTAGAGTCATGTCATAAGAACTAATTGTTCTTAGGTGAGGATTATGATTAAATGAAAATCCAAAATCCAGTTATGGTATATATTTAGGGGAATCATTGATCTTTCTAAATAGAGAAAATAATAAGGCATCCTAACAGGACATAAGATAATTATTTTGTTAACATCATTAATTTAGCCAATGATATAGAACTTTTTAAAATCTGCTGAGAAAAGGAAATTAGAGATATATAGGTCAGTTTTTTAGACCAAAATACATAAATTGATGATAGAACAAATTAAAAGCTTAAGCTACTGGAGACTGTTTACATGAACCATGAGGACTGCAAATAGGGCAAAACTTTCTGTTTACACATGTCATTTTTGAAAAAAAAGTAAAGAGAACCTGAAAATAGTAAATACATGGTAGTCCTTGGCCACTTTTCATGGACACCCTTAAAGCAAGCGAAATGAACCAAAGTCCAAGGACCATCAACTTCTTCACCTTGTGGCATGCTTCTTCTCACACTAGGGCATTTCACCTTAAAGCCAAGGATGTATGTCAGCTCCTTTAATGTGGTACAGGTAAATTTAAGGTAAAGCCTGCTTAGTTTAGTGGAGCTTCCAAATGAGATAATTCTGGGAAGGACAATGAAGGATGTGGGTTTTGAAAGGACCGAGTTTAAAGTCCCAATTATGTATAGCATTTGGCCTTAACACCAGGGACGGGATAAAAAAATGAAATCAAAAGCATCCAATTGGAACCAAAATACTGGGCACATTCTCCCCTTGGGGTCCATATATGTACTGTTAAGCGTTTAGGGGTTTTTTAATCCCCTATGACAAGTTGCCTCCACTCAATTTACCCACCAACAAATATGTAATTATCTTCTCTGAGACACACACGTCTTCCTCTCACACCTCCTTCACCTCCCCCCCCCACCCCCACACACAAACACTCTTCTTGACTTGAATTTCCAATAAGTTTTGCTACCAGTCATTCTTATAAAAGTATCTGTTGAGAGGGCTGAGCCCCGGTGGCATAGTGGTTGTGCATGGGACTGCGGCCCACTGGGATGGAGGTTCAATTCCAGCTCCACGGAGCAAAGACTGGGCCTCCTACTTCCACCACCAGAGGGCAGTGATGCCCCAAAAAACAAAAAAAAAAGTATCTGTTGAGTTGGGGGTGACCAAAACAAAAAAAAGTATCTGTTGAGTTGGGGGTGACCTAGAAGAAGGGTGTATGACGGATCCCTCTCCTCACATCTTGAGAAACTCAACCTAACTTAAATGAAACTGCAACTATCAAACTGGTTTGTGAGCTGTAAAAGCAAAAGAGGAGATAGGTGGTTCTGGGGCCCAAGGCAGTCTCATGTCTTTGTAGCTTGGGAGACCCGACGAAGACAGTACATGACTTGAAGGCACAGCATGGCTTTAGCTTGGTGCTTCTCCTTATGGGAGTGGACTCCTACACTATTTGTCCTTCTGTGATGACCAACTTCACTCCACATAATGGTTTCCAGGTTATCCTTACTGTGGCAGTCATGTGCTTATGTTAATTTTATGATTGACATGTAGGGGTGGAGTCTAGCCTTTTAATCTGGAGATAGTCATTGAGTAGCCAATGAGGCCTCTACATGGGCATGGCTTTCCCCTGAGACTTCTGGGAAATCTCACGACATTTCCCTCTCCCCCAGTTGTTGGGAGTTAGTTCTGAGAGATGATGAATCACGGACAAGACAAGATGCCAGCATCCGAGAAGCTGGAGGAGCTGGCAGAGAGACCACACAGCTTTACATTGACGGAGCCAGACCTCTGAAACTGGGGCAGCCACATAGAGACCTCTGTCAGCGACCAGTTACTTCTGCGGTTGATGGACCCTGAGCCCTGAAAGCGAGGAGCCATGAGGAGACCTCTGCCAGTGTCGGGATTCTGCACCCACTGACCTGTGACTTCGTGAGCCAGAAGGAGACTTTATAGACTGATTTTGGGCATATGGGTTAATGTCGGACTTATGACTTTGAACTGGACTGGGCTCAATGTCCTGTTCCTCTTGTATATATACCTTTTCTTTATACCTATATGTGTGTCTATGAAATTTGTTCCTCTAGTCTACCCAGACTGACACATTTACCTAGGCTTAAGCCACGTAAAAAATTAGAAACAGAGAATTATTACATTTAGAAGTACAAACTTAGGGAAGTGAAAAACATTGCTACAGAAATCTTTATGAACAAGACTATCAAGATATGGAAACCAGCCCCAATAGCATAGTGATTACAAGTGGAGTTGTTAACTGAAATGTCAACAGTTCTAAACCACCAGCTTCTCCTTAGAAGAAAGATAAAGGTTTCTTTCTTTTTTTAAACAGTTTAATTGACACTTCAACCACATGTCATATGATTAAGTAATCCAATCATATCATGAAGACCTGCACATATGTGCTAACTCCCAACTAATAATAAAAAATTAAAATAAAAGTTTTATAGTCATCACCACAATCAATTCTAGAATGTTTTATTCTTCCCTATGTTCACTGTTATTCTTGTAATTACTATATGACAAAAATATGCACAACAGGACATTTTCCAATTCAGCAATCTCTACATGTATAATTCGGTGCCATCAGGTTGTACCACCATTATTGAAATCCTTTTCCACATTATTCCACCACCATTACCATGAAATCAATGCCCCCTAAGCAAAAACTCTTCTTCCCTCACTCATAGTAACCATTAATCAAGTTTGGTTTCTTTTTCTTTTTTTTTCTTAAGTATTTCTCTTGATATAATATTCACATATCATATACATCTCTAGTTAAATAGGGTTGTATATACATCATCGCAATCAGTGCTAATACTCCCTCCCAGATTCTGAATTTATTGTTTGTTCCCCAAAGCCCCAAAGCCCCACAATCCAATATCCCCTATAAACCATTGCATCAGGTATTGTCTCTGTGCATCCACTCCTGTGATTTACCTATGGGAAACTCAACAGAAACAATAAAAAAATAAAGCAAAACATTGAGAAGAAAATAATAATGATAAAAGATATAAGTAAAAGACCACCATCAATATTTTAAAATCCAAAGGAGAAATTTCTGTTACAGAGCAAGTGAAAAATATTTTAGCCCAGAGCAAATTCAAATTGGGTCAAGAAGGAGGTCAGCTCGTCAAGTACTATACAATACCATAATGAAGTCGACATTATTATTATTATCCCATTATATTATTCCACCATAATGAAGTTGACAATAATCTCTGTCTGAAAGTAAACCTTTTGGAGTTCCTCACCTTTGGCTAGAAGGAACCTGCCAGGGGCTTAATCTGGTAAGACATTCTGCTGATGAATTTTGGGTTCTCCATAGTCCTCCATAGTCTTCTACAAATGGTGTGCTCATATTTAAGCTATTATAGCTTTCCCTTCATAATACATGAATTCTGTTATCATCATCTTTGAATCACACAGGCTTGTGTGCTCCTTCAATGTACACTTAGTTGATGGAGCGCATAGACGTCTGCTAGTTCGAATACAAGCCTTTCAGATCCCAGACACTATTCCAGTTTATATACAGGCACCATCTGCTTTCTTCACCACACTTTGCTGAAGCACCTTTATCTCTAGTGATCTCTTCATGAAGGGGAGTATCAAGCAGGGTTAGGTTAAAAGAACTAACTATTGGGTTGGGGCTAGAATTAAGTGGGAGCTGTGTTAGACCAGGTTGACTAGAGAAACCAGTTCAGAAACACTCATCTGTGTATTAGGGAAAGCTTTATAACAAAGAATAATTGTATACTTTTAAAAATCACAGCCCAGTCCAGATCAAGCCCCTAAGTCTGATATCAGCCCATATGTCTAATACTAGTCCATAAATTCTTCTTCAGGCTCACACAGCACATGCAATGATGATGAATGCAGGAAACTCACAGGCCAGTGGTTGTAGTCTCATGAATCCAATGCCAGGGGAATCATCTCTGTGCTGGCGTCTAGTAAAGTGACCAGATTTTAACATTGGTCAAGCGGGACACCATTGACCGGGTTGGGGAGGGGGGGGAAGGTATGGAGAGGGAGTATATTCCCTTCCTGTTCTCCCAAATTCCCTAGCTTGTTATGCATTCTTTCCAAAAAAGGGGACTTTTTAAAAACGCCGTGGGATGTGAGAAAAATTGTTTAAAAGCGCCAGACGTCTGGTCACTTTATCCTACAGCACTCTGAATGTGGCTTCTCAAAAGGAAGGTGAAACAGAATGAGTGTGTGACTTGCCTCCAAGAAGAGAAGTTGTTCTCAGAATTCTCAGATGTGGGCCACACCCACAAGGAAGTACCCTCAGGCTGTGATCTGATTGGCAGACTAGACTTCACCTCTTCACTCTTTATATCCTCAAATTAGCATGAGATTATGCAACTACCACAGGAGCCCAGAATCTGTCTGCTTGTCACAGATTATGAATGACTCGGGTTTGCTTTGATGGTCATATTTTGGAAAAACAAAGACCAATAACCAGAACAATAAGAACAAACAAATGAACAAAAAGCAGCAAAACAAAAACAAAGAAAGAATAAAAGAAAAACATGACAATGCATTCTGATTCCCTAAAGAATTAGTGTTTGAGACTCATTGGGATAGTCCTGCATTGTCCTATATGGTCACTATGAGCAAACGTTGACTCCATGGCAGTGAGTTTATCAAGATGTGAAGTTCTTTCTCAACATATTTCCCATCGAGGTCTATATATTTCTAAAGTAGTGTTTCCATTCTTTTCACTCTTGCCAAAAAGTTCTACATGCTTTTATTTTTGTTATGTTCAAACAGCAACTTTGGAATCCTCGAGAAGTACAAATTGTGTTACTTTGAAATGTTCTTTGAGTTTGGGAGGAAAAAAATTGGAAAAGGAAACCTTCGGACTATAAAGTGGAATAGTTAGTTTCCTAATAAAATTATTATAAGACAGCACTTGATATCCTCAAAAAATACTGGTACATTGTGAAAGGGGAAAAAAATCTATGGTGCAATTTTCTGGCCTTTTTCTCACCAATGTAACTTTCCATGTTAGGAAAACTTTTTCCAAATAAACCCTTGTGCCCTTCAAGTAAATCTATCAAGATTATTCCTTTGAAACTAAAAGAAGAAAATTCCAGAAACTTCTGAACTGATCTCTCTAAATTTAATTGACCCAGGCAATTCTTTCTGAGGTCACTGTTCAGATTGGACCTTGTTTTCTTAAAGACCCATTGGTGAAACTAATTGTGGTACTTACATAATCCAGGGTCAACTTGTGAAGGGGTGGAGTCTAGCCTGTCATTCAGTTCGCAGCTTGATGTCCTCATTTGGAGGCATCACGGAGATAGATAGCTCTCTGGAGGCCAGATCCACACTCTCTGCTTTATCTTCCTTCTGGCATGCCAGATGTGCTATGCTGAGGGATCCAGAGCCCTGGGCCTGGAGGAGCAACATGGAGACCCATGCCAGAGCTGAGAGGCGTCTTCCACCTACTGATCTGTGATCTTTCTTCCTACATTCATCATCATTGTATGTGCTACATGAATCCAAAGAAGAATTTATAGACTTGTAATGGACATATGGACTAATATCAGATTTATGGACTTGACATGGACAGGGCTGAGATGTTTTCTTAATGTAAAATTGCTCATTGATATAAAGTTCTCTCTTACACAGATGAGTGTCTATGGATTTGTTTCTCTAGTCAACCCAGACTAACACTCTAAGAAACAGGTATTACTGAGAGTAATTATGTGTAACTACCTATTGATCACAGAGATATATATAAACACATTTTGTTTTAAATAATCCCATGCATGTATAAACTGGAATCCAGTAGTCATATTTTTGATGCAGCTTTATATATAATTTTATGACTATTAGCCTTTAGTCACTAGCAATGTGTTGTAATCTTGGAAATATTTTTTGAACAACATTTTTTTTAATTTGGGCTGTGCGCTTTTATTTGCGATAACAGAATATAATATTAATCAAATCTCTATATTTTGTCAGAACATAAATATGCTACTAAATTTCCATACTTTTTAATTAATTAACTCAGCCTTGAAACATATGTAGTAAATACCAGAAGTGTGTCATGCCCTAATTGGCAATAATTCAGGTCTCTATACATTAGTAAAATATAAATATGCCATTCAAAATATCTTTAATTGGCAATAAAATACACCAACTCTAGTTAAATATGACAGCACCATATGACATAAGCCCATGGATTTTAGATCATATTTGGAAAAGGAAACAGAAGCAAAGAGTCTTAAGAGCTTTGTGACGGAAGACTAAGAAGTTATTGCTCCTCACACTGGACTCCTCTGGTTTTGACGAGTAGTCGGATCACCCCCCTCTACCACTTACTGAATGGTAAACATCTGAACGTCTAAAGATGCCAACTCTAGAATTTAAATATTGCAATTGGCCATTTTTGTTCTCCAGTGCTAAACAAGTGCCTTGGCGTCTTAGTTACATGCCCTGCCTTGAGTAACTAGCAATCAAATAAATGTCTATGCATGACAGACCTGAATGTTTCTGCATTTGTTCTTTGAAGTGAATCCTCCAGGATAAATGCTCTAAGTGGCATGATCTCCTGACTACCTAGAAATCCGAGACCATCTGTGAGCCCCACAGAGTTTGGGCATGTCATCCCACAAGGAGTGAGGTGCCTTGCTGAGAACTCACAACTAGTAATTGCCTGAGATGACATGAGAAGTGAGCACAGGAAGTTATGCTGAACAGTGGGCACAGCTCTCCTTACCTCTACTATAATCATAACTTAGATTCAATTGAAGAAAAGAGTTACATGAAGAGTGAATTTGCAAGGTCCTCGAAATATCATTTTCCATAAGGAAGCATAGTGAGTATTTTCACAGGTATTGTTTTCTTGGGGTTGTGACCTTTATTTCCCTTCCAATGTGACTTCTTCACTGCTTTAAGGTGATATCTAGGGCAGACTATAAGGGACATATTTTGGTGTGGTGATAACAGTCCACATATGAAAGAGAAAGGCATCTTGTGCATCAGTTGGCAAAGACAATCTCAAATCTCTTTCTATAAATTCAGTTAGCAACCTCTTGAGACATCTCTGCAAGAAGGACTCAACACCGTGTGTACTACACTTAGCACAGTACCTAGGACACATGAGGTCCTCAGTAAGTTACAGTTATCAGGACCACAGAAGTGAGAAACATAGTTTTGATTCTTCTGGTATCACATATAGTTTATGAAGAGGTAGGGTGACTCAAGAAAGCCATTGACCTGAGATGACCTTTGGACCTTAACCCCTAAGAAAACTGGCTTCCCCAAATCACCTGTAAGTGAAAAAATAGTGTTTGCACTTGCTCTGGTGTGTCCAGATGAGTCTTTGTCTCAAAACCTGAAGAATGAACTAAGGGACCACAAACAGAAAACAAAGTTCACTTAGAAAAGTCCAGGGAGACTAGAGAAGCAAATTCATAGACACACATATAGATATAAGGGAAAGGTTTATATGCATGAGGAATGAAACATTGAGAAATATCTCAAAGCAATCCAGTTAACAGTCATAAGTCTGATGTTAGTCCATATGCCCAATACCAGTCTACAAAGTCTTCTTCCAACTCACAAAGTCACAGGCCAGTGAGTGCAGAGTTCCGGTGCTGGCAGGGGTCCCCTCATGGTTCCTTGTTTCCAGAGTTCAGGGTCCATCAACAGCATCCAGTGGTGGTAGAAGCAACTCAATGCTGGCAGGGATCTCTCTGTGGCTTTTCCAGCTTCAGACATCTGGTTCCATCAGGGTAAGGCCATGTGATTTCTCCGGTTCCTCGGACGCTGCCATCTTGTCTTGTCCGTACTTCATTGTCCCGGAGACTGACTCCCAACAACTAGGGAAATAGCCTCTCATCTCCACAAGGGAAATATCATGAGATTTCCCAGAAGTCTCAGCAAGAAGCCATGCCCACACAGAGGCCTCATTGGCTACTCAATGGCTATCTCCAGATTAACAGGCTAGACTCCACCCCTACATGAAATTATATCATGAAATTGATATAAGCACATGACCACCACAGCATCTGATGGAGCAAATGGGGACTCAACTGAGTTGCCGCTGAATGAACTGTGTCTAGAAGTTTTTATTGGATGTGGGGTATTTGGCATGTCTGTATCTCCAGGTTATGGACAGACCAATCCTGTATCTGGTCACATGTGTTAGGTCAAGTCATGAACCTGTCCACAGCTGGGCCTTCCATAGCTATACCTAGGTAATAAGCAGGCAGTGAGTCTGCAAAAATAGTCTTGGGTTGGCTAACTTTAGAGTTTAAAATCTGCCTAGGATCCCAGTACCTGTTGGATTACAATTTAAAATTATCCTAGGCTAATCACTCTTTTGATAGGCAGGCCACTCCCAATGGTTCACTCTGGGACTCTTTTCCTCTCTACCTGGAGAACTTTGTCCATATCTCTTGATAATTAATAAATAGATTAGCAAACACTATTTTGATTTACTTATTAGTATCTATGTACAGTTTCAAGAAACAGAAACTCCAAGGGCAGACTAGAAGTTGTGATTTAGAGTAGATTATTACTATATAAACACTTCTAAATTTTTTACTCACTCTCCAAAAATAGTAACTTGGTTTGCAAGTTATATATTTAAACTAGAGTTCTAATTCTGAGGACTCAAATTTTCCAAAATCTGTGGATGACAGTGACAGCCCAAAATCCATTTACAGGGTTGCAACATAGATTATGCCTCCATTGAATTCCTTCTGATCTAAATGGCTCCCAGCAATCACTTTGAATACTTCATACACACACAGAAAACTAACTGGATTTAATGAAAAGTTTCAAATCATATGGGAACACAAGTATGGCCAGCATAACCCTTGGGACTTCATAAGTGTACATTTTTTTATTTCGTGTAAAAAGGAAAAAAAGAGTAGAGGAAGGGACACCGAAATGAAACACAAGTAAACACCTTTCTGGTAATCTCTGCTTTCATCTGACTTTAGCAATCACATTCCTTGTTCCACATCCTCGGTCTGAATCCAGTTTTAACCCCTGGGAGCTCCCTGCCAATGTGCTGCTTCAACTGTTGCTGAAGGATCTTCAGCAAAATATTACCAGCATGTGATATCAATGATATTGTTCTATAAATAGAGAATAATATTCTATTCAGCCCTTTTACTTTAGAGTGGAAACAAATAGGGATTTCTTCCAGTCAATTGGTCAAGTGGCTGTCTTCCAAATTTCTCTACATAGATGAGTGATATCTTCCAGTGCTTCATCAGCTTGTCAAAAAGGTTCGATTGCTATTCCATCAATTCCTGGAGCCTTGGTTTTGGCTAATGCTTCCAGAGTGGCTTGGACTTCTTTTACTACCACTGGTTCTTGCTCATATTCTGCCTCCTGAAATGGTTAAATAACAACTAGCTATTTTTGCTACAGTGACGGTGTATTCTTTCCACCTTATTTGGATGCTTCCTTCATCATTAAATATTTTGCCCATAGACTTCTTTCAATATTGCAAATTGAGTCTTCATTTTTTTCTGGAGTTCTTTCAGTTTACGATATGCTGAACATGTTCTTCCTTTTGGGTTTTCTGACTCTAGGTCTTTGCACATTTCATTATATTTTCCTTTGTCTTCTTGGACTGCCCTTTGAGGATTTCTGTTCATCTCTTTGACTTCATTGCTTCCAATTACCTTGGCTATTATACAATTAAGAGCAAGTTTCTGAGTCGTTTCTGACATCTACTTCGAACTTTTCTTCCTTCCCTGTCTTTTTAGTGATCTTTTGCTTTCTTCATGAATGATGTCCTTGATGGCCTTCCTTGGCTGGCCTATCAGGTCCTCTCTCATTCGTATGTAATGCATTAAGTCTGGTGTTCTCAAAATTCCATAGAGTTGTATTTTGCCTCTTCTAGACTTTTTTTTCACTGTCTCCAGCTTCAACCTGAACTCACACTTACCTTAGTCTTATTATGGTGCCTTTAAAAATGTCTAATCAAACCCCAAAACCATCTGATTTTCTGGCCAGTTAAGTTCAAGACAAAGAGGTCAGTTCAGAAGGTGAATGTGGCTGTTTGCAGAATTCCAAGTGGGTGAACTTGATAGATATTCTCAAAGGACATAATATCCACAGGGGCTTATCAGTAAAACAATTTAACAAAATTGAAAAACTGCATTGGTGACCACCCCCCCGCCCAAAGTCAGGAAAACTGCACTAAGGAATTCCCCACCCCCATCATTACAAATACACCTGCTCATTCTCTGAGGGTAGGACATGCTGCCCTAGGAGAATTTTAATGAGGAAACTTAGCCCAATTTTCCATGTCAGATTTCTTTTTGTTCTCAAAATTATGAGAGCATTGAAAAGTTTGGAGTTCCTCACAGATGCCAAAATGGTGTGGTGTAGACTAAAGAGCACAGAATCCTTCAGGAAAGAATTAGGCAGATGGAAATATTGCCTTCAAACGTGTATCAACCTAAATGGACGATATGTGAGGAAATATATTGTTAAACAAAACTATGATTTTATAGCAGTATTATGGATATATATATACCTGCTGATGAGTGTGTTTATTATTGCTATCTAAAGGATTGTACAAAAGACAAAGTTTTAAATAGTACAAAGGGAATTATTTAGCATGCTTAATATTTCTATATGTCTAGATAAATGTTGGATGGTTATTTTAATGAGATTTTTAAACACTTTATGATAAATCGCAAAAAAATGTCTTATATTGCTGCTACGAATTTTCTTCGATTGTTGGGTTGAAAAATTAACAGATTCCTTTTGTATTCTGTTTGAAGAGAAGGCTTCAATGTCTCAGGAGAATAAAATCTTGTATTCTATTTCATTAATATGCCTATTGCTCTGCCATTGTACACTTGATCTTAACCAAAGGCAAAAATGCACTATCCCTCCACTGTTTTTAGTCAGTTTCACTTCGTGACATCTATCAGGCATGGTCCTTGTTCAAAATGGTCTTAGACCTTCGATAAATCACTTTGCTTTTATTTAACCACAGTACTTGTTCTCACTATTGGCAAAGAATACTCTCACACACTGACATATTCTACTTACACTCATACACATTCAAACACATATATGTAAACACTTCCATATACATATTCTTTTATGTATGTGTGAAAAGTCCATATTTTCTAATTCCATTTTCCATGATTTTTTGTATAAAAAACATCGTTTTTTTATTTCAAAACCCTTTTATTGGGAGTTAATATGGATGATCCTTTCCATGAATACTTTCTTTGTCTCTACAGTGTTTTAAATTCTATACCAATGTAAAAATTAATAGTAATATCAATAGAACCATCATATGTCCTTGGGAATAATGTATAATGTCCTTCAACATAATAATGATGATGTCTTTAAAGTAAATCAGGGAATACCTTGTATATGAACCATAGATATGAACGGATTTTGAGCAGGCACATAATTGTAGCCCTAATCAAAGAAAAATCAGGTCTTATGTCATGGCCCCCTTAACGGCTGCTTCCATGAAGCGATCACTGAAGATAGGTGTGCTACAGCAAAGTGTGGAGAAGTAATCAGATGGTCTCCAAGTTATCAAAAAAGAATAGTATGTGGAGTTTTAACAGCTTGCCTTAACACAAACAGCCATCTCCATGTGGCGTCAGCTAAATCCACACAGAAGAATCATACCAGCCTAGGTGATCCATGAATTGTAAATAATCAACCAAATCTGGATGAGGAATCACACTGGAGCCTAAGTTCTGAACTCCTGCTCTGCAGAAGCCATGGAAAACAATGAACGCCCCATTTGCAGATACCTTACAGATATCAAGCCTCACACGAATCCCTTCTGACTGTTGACTACGGAGGGGAAAGGCCTTGTTATCAGACGCAGTGCATTCTAGAGAGGATTAGTGTAGCAGTACTTAGGTCAAAAAGTGATAGCCTGTTTTTTTGAGCTCCTTCTTGATCCAATGTGCTTGTAAAATTGTTTCAGATTTTGATGTTTTCTACTTTGTTTTTCACTAAGGTTTTTCTCTGTTTCATGTTGTCATTGTTGTAGAGCTGCTTACATGTTCTCTTGGATTTAAACGCAGGATCCATAACCCTCTAGAGAGATCAACTAGAAAATTAGTTTCAAAAGGACATAGAGATGGAGGTCAAGGGGAACCGAACACTAACACCAGTGTGTACAAGGAAGGAGATATATTCTGGACTTAATAGTG
>PVJH01041443.1:0-14953 GCA_004026705.1 Nesogale talazaci | reverse complement strand
TCACGTTCCCTCTGCTGCTCCTGGGGAACAGAGATCCATTATCGTAACGTGGATGACTGGTTGAAAGCTTTGAAGATCCCAGGCACTAGACAATGAATTCTGAGACATAGCAGAAGCACCAAACCGCCAGATTCATTCACTGGGATGTCCCTTGGAACCATGATGGTCAACCTCCAACACCAAGGAATCAAGTTCCATGAAGGTTTAAGTGTACACACGTGGTTTTAGCAGCTACTCTTTTTTTTGGTTCTTGTTTTATATATATATATATATATATATATATATATATATATATACACACACACACACATACACACACTCACACTTGCACAATGTACACGCATATCACACACATGTACAGATACACATGAGTACGTATGTTCCATATACATGTGTTGTAAATATATGCTGTGAATAGATATGTATCGTCTATATTTCACAACATTTTCAGATTCAACTTTTTTTCTTGCGAATGAAGTGGGGGTTTACATTTCAAACCTTCGCTTTGGCATGTAAAATCAAACAGTTGATCAAACCTTCCCAAAGCTTGCCCTGTTCCCTTTTTCCCTTTTCTCGTTGTGAGAGATTATCTTCCCCCTCACCCAATTCAATTTTTTTATAGCAATGATAGTAATCAGTTAGACAGTCTTACCCTTAATCACCACTGCTCATCTGCCAGTTGGTCATTTTGTGGTGGTTTGCATATTGCTGTGATGTTGGAAGCTAACGCCATGGAAATGTCACAGACCAGCAGGGCCTCCCATGGGGAACAGGGCTTCAGCCGAGCCTCCAGACCCAGACAGACTAGGAAGAAAGCCCTGGTGATCTATTTCTAATGAATTGGTCAGCACAAACCCACCTGCAGGATTTGGATGGATAACACATTCATGATGTTTGGGCCCAAATTCCTGAAGGGCAACAGGACCATCATGTTTCCTTTCTACTACTATGATTTTAGTAGGATGCATTATGGTGCTGGAGAATATTGAAAGTGTCATGCACGGCCAAAAGGACAAACAAATCTGTCCTGGAGGAAGCACGGCCAGCATGCCTCTTTGCAGCCAGGATGGCAAGACTTGATCTTAGCTCCGTGGCACATGTCGTCTGGGACACGTCGTCCTTCCCGGAGAAGGACCTCTCGCTGAGTAAAATCGAGGTGGCGACAGAGAGGAGGGGCCTGTGTCAGATGGACTGACGCAGAGGCTGCAACAATGGCCTCACGCGTAGGGACAAGGCTGAGCATGGTGCCGGACGGGCAGGGATGCCTTCTGCTGTGCAGAAATCCACGGTGGGTCGGATGGTCACCCTCTGTAAAACACACCAATGTTTTCCCGTCTCCTGTCTCATCTCATACTGGCTGTGACGCTTGAACCTATTATTGCGAGGTACTCCTGTGGGTTTCCTCAGGCCGTCACTCTCCACGGGAGTAGAAAGTCTCCCCTCTCTCTCCTGGAGCATCTCGTGGCTTGCTAACCTCTACGTCAGCAGCCCCTGCGGTAACCACGACACCACCCAAACCAAACCGACCGCCATCCAGTCAATGCTGACTCCTAGGGACTCCCTGGGGGGTTCCGAGCGACCGTTCTCAAGAGTAGAAAGCCCAGTCTTTCTCCCACAGAGCGGCTAGTGGTTTCCAACTGCCCACCCTGCGGAGCGCAGCCCGGTGCATCACCGCTAACCCACTAGGACTCCACCGGATACTTTAAAAGAAGAAAGACAACAACAACCAGACTCACTATCAAAGAGTCAATTCCCGCTCATCATGATCGGAGGGGACACAGTAGACGGTCTCTGTGGGCTTCTGAGACTATAAATCTTTACGGGAACAAAGCCTCATCTTTTTCCCAGGAAGCAGCTAGTGGATTCAAACTGCTGATCTCTTGGTGAGCAGCCCAACAAATATTTCACCATGCCTCCAATCCTTCTGGTCAGTACTAGAAGGTTTTTGTTTTGTTTTGCATCACTGCCCTCAGGTGATGTGAGTAGGAGGCCCAGCCTTTGCTCTGGAGCTGGAATCAAACCTCCATCCCAGTGGGCCGCAGTCCCGTGCACAACCACTATGCCACCAGGGCTCAGCCCCATAGAAGGGCTGTATATTCCAATTGTCTTTTAATTTTTTTGTTTTGTTTTGTTTTGTTTTGGGGCATCACTGCTCTCCGGTGGTGGGAGTAGGAGGCCCAGCCCCACTGCTGGCCGCAGTCCTGCGCACAACCACTACGCCACCAGGGCTCAGCCCTAATTTTTTTTTTTAATGCTTCCTGTGACTCAATAGTTTGCCCCTAAAAGCAAAGACACTGCCATCAAGTAGATTCTGAGTCAACAACCTTGAAGACTTCTTCAATGTTAGAGTCTTGCAACTCAAGACTTGACTTTTTCCTTCAGTTCGAGAAATGCTGCGCATGTTCTTTTCTTTGGGCTCTCTCATTTCTGGTATTTGCACACTTCATTACAATGCTTTACTTGGTCTTCTCTAACTGTCCTTTGGAAATTTCTGTTCGACTTTGTGGCGGTCATGTGCTTATGTTAATTTCATGATTGAGATGTAGGGGTGGAGTCTGGCCTGTTAATCTGGAGACAGCCATTGAGTAGCCAATGAGGCCTCCATGTGGGCATGGCTTTCTCCTGAGACTTCTGGGAAACCTCGCGATATGTCCCTCATGGAGATGAGAAGCTATCTCCCCAGTTGTTGGGAGTTAGTCTCACAGATGATGAATTATGGACAAGACAAGATGGCAGCATCTGAGGAGCTGAAGGAGCCACAGGTCTTGCCCTGATGGAACCAGACCTCTGAAGCTGAAGAAGCCACGTGGAGACCCCTGTCAATGCTGAGTTGCTTCTACCACCACTGGATGCTGTTGATGGACCCTGAACCCTGGAAGCGAACCCTGGAACCCTGGAGTCATGGCAACACCCCTGTCATCACCAGGACTCTGCACCCACTGGCCTATGACTTTGTGATTCGGAAGAAGATGTTTTAGACTGGTATCGGGCATATGGGCTAATATCGGACTTATGACTTTGTACTAGACAGGGTTGGGAAGCTTTGTTAATGTCCTATTCCTCTTATATATGAACCTTACCTTTATATCCATATACAAGTCAATGGATTTGTTAGTTTACCCAGACTAACACAGGCTTTTTTTGGTTTGCTTTTATTTTAAATAGTTTATTCAGCCTTTTCACATCAGCATTTCTTTCTGCTATTTTAGCTACTCTACCTTTAAGAGTAAATCTCAGAGTCTCCATGGACAACCACTTTGATTTTTTCTTCCTTTCTTGTCTTTTTAATGGCCTTTTGCTTCCTCCATGTACAATGTTCTCCCACACCCTGTCAAGTGTCTTGTCACGAGTGCTCAGGGAATCAAATATGTTCTTGTGATGGTCTCTAAACTCAGGTCAATTATCATCAAACTGAGCTCTGAGCTTGGCAAATTTATTATCATTTTCTTCAGCATCAACCTGAACTTGCTTCTGACAGACTATTCCATAGTAGGCCCTGGCTTTGTTAAGTTTGAAGACATTAAGCTTCTCCATTGTCTTTCTCCACTTAAGTAGTTAATTTGATTCCTGTGTGTTTCGTCTGGGAAGGTCCATCCATCGAGTCACTAATTATGTTGCTAGGAAAAGGTATTTGCAATGAAGAAGTCATTGGTCTCGCAAGATTTTATCATGCTCTCTCCAGCTTCATTTCTATCACCAAGTCCGTGGTTTCCATCTATCAGGTGGGTTTCCAACTTTTGCATTGCAAATACCTGCCATTGTCACTACATCTTGCCTGCATGTTTGATCAATGACAGCCTGCAAACGTTGGTGGAAATCTTCACCTTCTTTACCTTTGACTTTAGTGGTGGGCGTGTAAATTTGAATAATACTCATATTAACTGACATTCCTCGAAGGGATGCAGATATTTTACCCTTACTGATAACATTGTACATCAAGTAGATCTTCAAATGCTCTTCTTGAAGATGAATGTGATGCCCTCTTCTTGGCCTTGTCATTCCCACATCGTAAACCATATGATTGTCTGATTCATACCAGCCACTTTCAGCTCACTGTTGCCTAGGATATTAATCTTTCTGTTATCTATTTAATGTTTGATGACTTCCAAGTATCCACCTAGATTCATGCTTTATACATTTCGCATTCCAGTTATTAAGGCACATTTGCAGCTGCCTCTTCTCATTTTGAATAAATGGAGGTACTGAAAGTTTTTCTCATCATGAAAGTAACTCTAATTTGAAGAGAGTTACTATAATTTGATGGAATGACTCCTTGAAGCCTGACCTGCAGGAAGTGAATTGGCGATAACAGAACTTTCTGCAGACAGTATTCAAGAGAAGAACAGACAGCTCACAGAAACAGAAGCACTGCCATTATTGGGTGCCGTCAATTTGCTTTCAACTCAGCGCAACTCTGTGGACAATTGAAGGAAACACTGCCCAGTCCGTCTTGTGTCATCCTCACTGTTGTTCTGACGTTTGAGTCCATCACTGCTGTCACTGTGTCAATCCTTCTTGGTGACGGTCTTCCTCTTTTTCGATGCTGCTCTACTTTCCCAAGCTTGATATCCTTCTCTAGGGACTGGTCTTTCCAGGGAACATGCCCAAAGGCCACCCTTGCCTCTAAGGAGCCTTCTGGCTATACTTCTTCTAAGACACTAGAAATACTGGAATGAATATATTGTATGTGACAAAGGAATGCACTACCGGATTGTGCTCCCTGAGAATACCTAAGAGAACATTCCTTTCATCACCATAGTAAGAATCCATACCCTCGCTCCCATCTGTTTGGATCCCAACTCACAGATACCTTTTAGGATGCAGTAGAACTGCCCCTGGGAGTTCTGAGGCTGCATGTCTTTATGGAGAGAGAACACTTCATCTGTCCCCCATGAATTGGCTGGTGGGTTCAAACCACAGCAGTTAACAGCCCGATGCATAATCCACTAAGCCACCAGGGCTCATAGTGATGGAAGGCGGGCCTCCTTGCAAAGCTTGGAGGTGGATTTAGCAGAGGTTGAAGACCGCGACGCCATCATTGACCTGGGCTCCATTGGAACAATGGTAAAAATGGGACTCCTTGACCAACAGAGTCCAGGTTAGTAGTAGATAACCCTCAGAGGCAAGATGGACATCATTGCTGCAGTAAGGTTCCTGATGACAGTGGTGTGATCTATGTGTGGTCATAGAAGCTAGACATACCATTGGTATAGGTATGGAACCGAACTGACCCCCATGCTCCATTTTCAAAATATAGGTGCAAAGGAGGAAGACCAGCAATAGCGAGGAACGCATTCCTTAGAATATCCAGCAATTTAAGATTGAAAGGGCAGCCTTCATCCCAGTAGAAAGTTCATGAGTGAGGAAAGGAGAAATGAAAACAAAAACACAGAAAGGAAATGGAATTAGTCCTGGTACCTTGAAAGTATGACAATGGTGGAGATGAAGCAGACGGTGTCTGTATTGTGGAATGTGACACTGGTGATTTGCTCTGCCAACCTTCACCCAAGTCACACTAAAATGCTATTTAGTTCTTTTGAAAAAGGAAGACTTATCCCAAAGTACAATGCGGTCAGTGATAGGCCACCACTAATGTCAGGGAGGGAGAAATCAAAGAATTCTACCAACATCTACCAACACAGGGGGCAGGGGGAGGAGTGACGACGTAGCGCTAAGGGGATTACCACGAATGAGAGGACACACATGAGTTTGAATTGTGGGACTAAACCTAATGGTCTGCTCTGTAATTAGTTACCCAGGTCACCAGAAAAGGTTTAAAAAAAATAAACGAACGACCAAGAAACAGATGGCTCTAACGGGCAGAAATTCATTTTCACCGATAGGAGATGGAAGACTGCATTCAGAGGGATGATTCTCTTTCCTGCTGTTCAGGGCCCTAGAGTCAGGTCAGACCCCAAGCCACTCTCTGCACACAGCAGGACCCCCTGCCTGGTTGTGTGCCCCCGAGCAGTTGTTCCTGTGTCATGGTGTCAAGCCAGCTTATCAAAGGTCTTCCTCTTTTTTCATGGCTTCTCGGCTTTATCAAACGCGATGTCCTTCTCTGGGGACTGCCCTCTCCTGATACCATGTCCATAGGACTTGAGACAAGGTCTCCCCATTCTTGCCTCTGAAGAGCATTCAGATCACACCTCTTCCAAGACAGACGTGTTTGTCCAAAACGAATAAAAAGGTGCTTTTCATGTTCATCAATGTTGTGCCGTCTGCATACTGTTGGCTGTTAAGAAACCCTCTTCCCATCCTGAAGCCACATCCCTCTTCATATAATCCCCCTTCTCGGAGGATTGGCTCCGCATACAGGTTCCTTAAATATGGTGAGAGGATACCACCTTGGCACACGTATTTCCTGATGTTGACCCTTGCAATCTGCTCTCGTTCTGTTCGAACAACCGCCTCTTGATCCCTGGGAAAGTCACCTGATCACAAGGAAGTGCTCTGGAATGCCCATTCTTCTCGATTGAGCATTTGCGGGAAGATCTCCATTTGACTTGACAGCCATCTTCCCCCCCAGATCTAGGAAACTCTTAGTTCAGGGACCCCAGTTCCAAAGGACTCGTTTGCTCCCAGCGCTTCTTTCTTGGTGGTACTGAGTCTCCTCCTTCTCTCTCTCGTCTTTTGTGAGATAAAGGGCAATGCCGGCCGCACCCGGGAGCAGCTCCCCTTAACCCAGATCAAGCGGTGATTACTGTGCTGGCTCTCACTGACTTGTCTCGTAAGCGGGTAGGGTCCATTGCCATGATTAACCACAGAACGGACCACCAAACTCAAACTCACTACCGCTGAATTGCTTCTAGCTTATATAATGCCACAGGATTGCTTATGTGAAAGGTGCTGTTACATATAGATTTCACACACACAGCACTCTTGAGTCCTCTAAGAAGTTTCATTTCAGTTGCATCCGACCCTGAGCTCTCATAATTCCTCTAGTGACTGGTGAATTGACAATAGTTCATTAGTGGGGGTGCACGGAAGGCACTCTGATCTTAATTCCACATGAACTAAATAGGAATTGGACCCAGATTTAAACCAATGAGAGGGGAGCGTTTTTTGTTTTTTGAGATAGGATATAAGTTCTACAAGAGCAAGGGCTTTTGTCTATTTTATTCATTAATGAATTCCAGTCCCTAGAATAATCTTCAAGCATATTGGAGCTCAACAGATTCTTGCTGATTGGATGAAACTAAGATTCTGTTGATTTGCGGCATGGGTTTCCTGTTTGTTTCCTGCTCGTGGTGCAGGGCGGACCGTCTGTCTTCCTCCCTTACTGGCTCAGCTTCAGTTCACAGGGGCTTTGCGCTTGCCTGAGGTGGGGGACTGTGTCAGGGCAGAGTCCTGCATCCGGGCATGTGCTGAAGGAAAACTTTTCTTATCCCGAAAGTCTTGCAACCTTACACCTGAGGACCTGTATCTGACTGTAGGTCAGGAAGCTGCAGGAGCAACTGTAGTTGAGGTGGACACCTGCAATCCATGCAGATAGTGCCCTGGGTACCTGCCCTGGTCTGTGGGGCCCACGACCCAGAGAGGGCAGAGGTATGTCCCTGCAATAGAGCAGGCAAGTAATCGTGTTGGTCCTAGGAAACTATCCATCACAGTGCAGAATGCTGTTGCTGGGTCTCTCTCCCCGGTCCTCTCCACCTGACAGTATGTTTTAAAAGCCCTATTTTCTGGGTCCTGGCCAACGTTTCTGAAACAGAGGAATTTCCAGTCTTGCTACTGAGTGTCAAAAGTGGGCAGAGTGGAGAGGGCAGAATGGTGGGCCCCTATAGAACCCAGTCCTCTGGACATCACTGCATTCCAGCGCTTCTCTCGCCTGTGTTCACACACAATGCCCGGTTGAGTGATGGGGTACCTTCTCCAGGTCCCGGGTCCTGGCTTCCACCAAGAAGCTGCCTCCTCCACCCCGTAGTGGCACTGGTCTCCCCAAAGTGACCCAAAGTCTGGAAAGAGACCTTGTAACAGAATTTCAGTGATGCCCTCCTCCTCAGGACACTGTGAAACTTGTCCTACTTGTAAGGCTGGCTTGGGAAAGTCCAGTCATTCATTTATCTACTTATCACCACCACCATTTGGCTGCCCAGTCATTCATTTATCTACTTATCACCACCACAATTTGGCTTGCACCAGCTTAGGTTCTGGGTCTACCATGGAGGAGAAATCAGGGTTCGTTCCTGCTGTCTTCTTTTTCTTCTTCTTTTTTCTCAATAATAGTATTGGAGGCTCTTACAGCTTTTATAACATTCCATATATCATTTACATCAAGCATATTTGTCTATATGATGCCATCTTCATTTCCAAATATTTCCACTTGAACCCTTGGTATAAGCTCCTCTTTCCCCCTCCTTTAAAAAAATTTTTTTTTATAAATCATTGTACTGGGGGCTCATGCAACTCCCATCATGATCCATACATACATCATTTGTATGCAGGCCAGCTTGTTGTATGTATGCACACTTGTTGCCATCACCGCTCTCAAACATCCTCCCTCTACTTAGACCCCCAGTACCACCTCCCCATATTCCCTCCCCCCTCCCCCTCTCCCATGAACTCTTAATAATTTACAAATTGTTATTACTTTTTCATAACGTACACTGTCCAACGTGTCCCTTCACTCACTTGCCTGTTGTCTGTACCCCAGAGAGGAGGTTATATGTAGATCCCTGAAATTGGTTCTCCCTTCCTATTCCACCATCCCTCCACCCTCCCAGGATCGCCCCTCCCACCACTAGTTCTGAGGGATCATCTCTCCTAAATTCCCCATGTTTCTGCCCATTCACATCCTCATCAGTCCTGAAGAATCACTTCCACCCTTGGATCCTAACAACCCAGCAACTGTTGTCACTGGGCACATGGCAGTGTCTTCGTTCTCTGCACACTCTCACACTTCAAGTATAGTACAGAAAGCAGCAGCAAACCAAACCAGAGTTGTCTATTTTTATTTTATTAGAACACAGCATACAATAAAATAAATATTAATTTACCAAATTCTTGATCATTTCATAAATAATATTAAGTTAACAGTTTAGAAAACATCAAGTTAAAGAAGATAAAAGTATACATGTCATTTTGCCTGAAGTCAGCAGAATAATAGGATCATCTTTCCACAGTACTATTCTCTGAAATATATCTCAAATAGTTTGTGTTGTCTGTCTGTGTGATGTGGCCAAGTGACAGTATGCCCAAAATATTTATTTAGCCCCTGAAGCATCATTACATTGGAAATTCAAGCCATATCCTTGGTTGGCTCTCACTTCCATTACAATAAAACATTCTTATCCTCTGCCAAGATTTTGGGCTACAAAAAGCCAATTCGATCTCAGCTCCCTACTGTATAGTTTATCCTTCTAAGAAACTCTTGCAGATAGTCTAGGAATTGCTTCACTTTCCGTCTTTCTCCTTTGCACTTTTTCTGTGAAGAGAACAGACCAGAGATATTTTAGAAAACAATTGGTTCCCAAAAAAACAAGTACCCAGACACACCCCACTGAAAATTCTTAACTTACCTTTTGAAGGCCCATGTGTTCCTTGAGTAAAGACAAGTTTTGAAATAGCTTTTCCACTGCATTGTCTTGTACAGTTTGATTTTTCAGAGTGTCTATCCCCTGGAAGACTTCTTCAATGCAGAGTCGGTGCTAAGTGAGAAAGATTTTTAAGCATGCAGAAACTCCAAACAAGGTATGAACATGAGTTCCAAAATGTTAGCCTGTGTTTGGGGATGTTTGCCTGAGTTCCTGGCTTTAAAGAGTCATATGTGTGCTCCTTTTTCAGGGTCAAAACCATCACCTTGGATTAAAAGGTCATTTTCAAAAAGCAGGTGAGATGTATGTCATTACTGGAGAAATTTAAAAATGCTACAGATGAACTACTTAGGAGAATAGAATCTTTAGGAAAGGTAATCAGCAGACAACAGTTATTGAAGGCGTTCATGTCAACGTTGTCTGACATAGTTCCAGCCGGTATCTTTATTCTATTTTAGACTAATGAAACCATCTCTCTACATAGCATTATGATCCTAGCCTCCTCCCCAAATGTGCACAGTCTCTGACATAATCATTGAAACATGCAGGAGTGACTGCTAATGTAGTACATTGAATAGGTAGTCTAGCGTCTATTGACAAGGATTCTGAAAATGTAACTCGCAATGACTAACACGCTCAGAAAGATAATAAGGTCTGCCGTAGCATCATTGTATATATCCACATAGATTAAAAACAAGAAAGTAAAATCATTCCACCGATCGCTAAAATGCTACAGCTAGCATAGGCCATTTACTTAATCATGCACTCAATCACTTTATCAAATCATAATTTAACTTACTTCTTTATGCACAGGGGTAAGAATCCTCAAGGTCTGAAAAGACAAGAACATGCAGTTATTTTCAAAGCTCTCCCACATGCACGAGTATGAACCTGACGCGTGCTACTGGTGTGGTCCACTATCTTAGGAACACTCTTGGAGCTCCGTCATGAAGATCAGCTCTTCAGACATGGTCCTTGAAACACCAGAAATGCTCATCTGTGCATTTCTGAGACTAAGAATTAAAAAAAAAGTCTTTAAAAAAAACTTTACCCCATTGCCAATCAGCAGAGTTTCATGAGTAGAGAGTAGTGTCAAGGTCTCAGCCACCAGCTGGCACACAGGATTTTCTTGGGCAAGGACACAAGTATAGGCAGCTCCCAGAGCCAGCAGACTCAAAGGCAGATGCATTCTCATGGTTCAGCTGTGCGCTGCCCTCGTCTTTGGCAAAGAAGATGCATTGTGTAAGGCTACATCCTCAGCCAATTTATTCTCTCTCTTTGAGGAAATGAATAATTTCAAACAATCAGATAGAGAATACCTAATAATGGCATACAATGAAACTAAATTTTTCCAATGCCTTGTCCCTTCACAAATAATTTTAGTTTTCTCTTTCAAATAATAATAAAAATCCCTATTTTTCCCCACAAAAATATTTTCTACTATAAAAGAAAACGTTTGGGCTGATAGATGGGTGCCCTACATTTGCACTTTTCACCAACCACAAGATGGAATTTCCTCTTAAAAGATATTTGTCAATGGGCTGAGCCCCGGTGGCGTAGTGGTTGTGCGCGGGACTGCGGCCCACGGGGATGGAAGTTCGATTCCAGCTCCACGGAGCAAAGGCTGGACATCCTACTCCCACCACTTGAGGGCAGTGATGCCAAAAAAAAAAAAAAAGATATTTGTCAAAAGAAAAAGTATTATGGACGGAATATGCAGAATTTGATGGCAATCACATCGATATTGGGAGTGGATTTGTGGCAGGCTGACTAAATTCCACTATCATGGTATTCAAATCGATTTCTTTTCAAAGGATTTGAAAATATTGGCAAGAAGGTGGTGATTAGGGTCAGAGACCACCAAAACCTCGCAGGGTCAAGTTTTATCCATGAAGGTCTTAATTCGGAGTCTATCTGGTGACCGTGATCAAAAGCCTAAGGCTCTGATTGAAGTCCCACTTGAAGGTGTTGGTTCCTCTAACCAAGTCATCTAAGGACAGGGGCACCTTCCTATGCCTCTTGCCTTGGCTTTCTTTCTTGTCTCCATTCTCAGTGAGCTCTTTCATCTTGTGGTTCAGAAGCGACGTTCTAACTCCTGGATCTATAGATGTCCTGCTCACATGCAGCAAGAAATTTGAGTTCTGCTTCTCTGATTGCTTAATCCAAAGTTCTAAAATTCAATCTTCTCGTAACAAGCGTCCCATGTTCACCTTGGACCCGTGGCCTGGTCTTTAGTGTATACTGAATGGTTCCCTCTGGAGCCGAAAGGAGACTTCATTCCACCCAAACTGCTTTCCAAGGTAGCGGTAAGAGGTCACCTTCTTCCATGCAGGAGACCGGCTTTGATTCCTGACCCACACACCACATAAGCAGCCTCCACCCTCTTTGTCAGAAGAGGTGGACATGTTGCTATGATGATAAGCAGGTCCCAGCAACCCTTTGCCTGGTGGTGCGTTTATAAAAATTAGCCGTGAAACCCCCAATCGAACACAACGGTAGGATCTCATTGTGTATGACCGTATGGCATACAGCAACAACAGGAAGTGGTGAGAGGGACATGGATGCTGGAGAATATGTGCTTTGTGGGAGGCACAGGGCATATGGGCATGATCCATGTGTCCTGCCAGTAGGCAGAATATGAGTGTGTGTAATCAGGAAAATTGGTCTTCAGGTTCCTTAGACTCGGGCCTGTAAGTCCAAAAGTGAGCAGACATGTCCCTCTTCTAAACCATACTATGTCTTCCCTGGTCTGAGCACACATGATGGAGGCTAGAGACCATCTCAAGAATAGATTTGACCTACTAAACACTAATGATTAAAGGCAGTCAAAGTGCGGGGTGACATGAAACATAAAGAAAACAAAAAGTCATGCGAGAAAAGACCAAAGGACATCTTAGAAGAGACTCTGAATTGTTCTCTGGAATGTTGAACAGCTAAAGTGAACAGAACAAACCATGAAGTGAAGGATTTTCACTTTCACTGGACCACCCACCCCAACCACCACCACTACCGCTGTCAGAGGAAGAGAGGACTTCTCCACAATTACATTGACTCCAAATTATTAAGCCAACATTAGTAACCATTTGCCAGCTCCCTGAAGGCTCCAGCTGTCAGAGGCCTTTGTGTCTCTCACAAAAGATAGGGTTGACTCCCTGCTGTTAGGACAGTGGGGGACTTCCCCTGAAAGCTTTAGATAAATCTAAATCTAGATAAATATATATCTATATATCTATAGCTAAATATATATATCTAAATATATCTATATATAAATATATATATTTAGATAAATATAAATCTAGTCTCCTGCCCAAGGACAGTCAAGGTTAGGCCCTTGCCATCCTGAAACTTAGGTCTGCTCATCTTGTCACAGGGGGACCCCATACTTCCCTTTCCTATAATGTGTGCCTATAGCACAACCCTTTCCTGTGACAAATGTCCTTATCTGTAATTAGGGTCCTTGTATGTCCCCAAAAGGTATATAAAGCTTGGTCAGAATAAAGGAGCTCTCTCACCCTGGCCCCCTTTCTCGTCCCCTCACTGTCTCGCCTTTGTCCTCTCGCTCAGCCCCCTCTCCTCCCCCCTGTCCCCTTTCCCCTCATCCTCTCCTCCCCCTCTTACTTTCTCTCCATGTTGACCACCAAGCAGGGCTGAGGTGAACATGCTACCATGAAATGTGTCTGAAGCCATTATTTCTCTCTTTCTCATGCTATGACTTGATTATAATCATCATCGCTGTGCAACTGTGCCTACCAGACCTGTGATGTATATGTTGGAGGCTGGTTTCTTCTGACACACCACTATCATGGCCCCAATTCTACCTTACAAATCCCGCTAAACCAGAGGATGTACACTGGTCCTGATAGGAATCGGAAACACGGGCAATCCAGGACAGATGGTCCCTTCAGGACCAGTGGGGAGAGTGGCGACATAACAGGAGGGTGGAGGGAAGGTGGAGTAGAAAGGGGAAACCTGGGCTGAGCCCCGGTGGCACAATGGTTGTGCGCGGGACTGCGACCCACTGGGACAGAGGTTCAGTTCCAGCAGTGGGGCTGGGCCTCCTACTCCCACCACCGGAGAGCAGTGATGCCCCCCCCCCGAAAACAAAACAAAACAAAACAAAAAAAGGGGAAACCTATTACAAGGATCTACATATGGCCTCCTTCCTGAAGTATGGACAATAGGGAAGTGGGTGAAGGGAGACATCAGACAGTATATGATATGACAAAATAATAATAATTTATAAATTATTGAGGATTTGTAAAAGGGGGGAGCTGGGGAGGAAGGGGAAATATGAGGAGCTGATACCAAGGGCTTAAGTGGAAAGAAAATGTTTTAAGACTGATGATGGCATCAAGTGTACAAATGTGGTTTGCATACAATAGATGTCTGTATGTATTGTGATGGGATTTGTAGGAGCCCCCAATAAAAAAAGAAAAGGCATTCTATCATGTGACTTAAAAAAAACTATGGATGATACTGTGACCATGGGAATTCCAGACCTCCTCAATTCTGCTCCCACAGGGCCTGTACACAGACAGGCAGCGTCAGGATTGGAGGAAGACTCCTTAACAGCCTGCCACTGCAGAGGACACAATCTTGCTTGCTCAAAGTGGAGAGGATTTGAAATGCTTACTAATGAAGAGCAAAGGCTGCAACCTTCACGATGGACGACACCTCGACATAAAGAAAACAAAAATGGTCACAACTGGACTAGTAAACAGCACATGGTAAACAAAAGAAAAAAAGGACTTCCTTTGACTTGGATCTACAGTCGACACCCACGGACACAGCAGGCAAGAAATCAGCTTGGAGAAATCCATTGCCAGAGACCTCTCCATGGGTTCCAAAAGCCAAGATGTCCCTCTGACAACTGAGACGTGCACTGAGACCTGCTTGACTCAGCCGATGACTTTTCTAGCTGCCTCACAGGCATGTGAGAGCTGATAATGAATAAAGAGGACTTTGAGTCAGGGGCCATTGAGTGGGTTATGACCCACAGTGAACCCTCTGTGCCATGGAACGAAACACCCAGGTCTGTCCCATCCTCACACTGAGTCCCTCCTGCCTGAGCCCCACGGCCCACCCTCTCTGTCTGTCCATCTCATTGAGGGCCTTGCTCCTTTTTCTGTCCCTCTACTTTACCAAGCATGATGCCCAAGAAGAATAGATACATTTAAATGACAGTGGGGGTGAAGAATCGTGATGGCAGAAAATAAACAAACAAGCAAATAGATTCTGGAAGAAGTACAACCGCAATGTTCCTTAGAATCAAGGGGGACAAAATTTCTCATGTACTTCAAACACGTTATCCAAAAGACCAGTCCCTGGAGATGGACATCATGCCTGGTAGAGGGTCATTGAAAAAGAGGAAGACTCTCTGTGGATGAAATGCTAATAGAAGCGTTTTGAGAGAGAGAGAG
>PVJH01041442.1:0-14964 GCA_004026705.1 Nesogale talazaci | reverse complement strand
AGGCTGTTTTTGTCCTTTCTATCTTCCAAGTCTGGTGGTGCAGCGGGTAAGCAAGCACTCAGCGGCTAAGTGAAAGACCAGTGGTTTGAACCCGCTGTGCGGGAGAAAGCCGTGGGCGCCGGCTTGGCAAAGACGCCAGCCCGTCAGTTCTCTGCTGGCCTGTGGGGGCTCAGATTGAGAGCTGACTGGGCAGCCACCGATTGCCGTGCTGCAGGAAGCACAGCACAGCATAGCATAGCATAGCAACCCCACATCTCCTTGTGATGAGATCATGCAGGCATTTGTTTTATACAAGGCTCTCCTCCAAACCGAAGGATGGATGCTTTAGAAATGCTTTGGCTTCCCCTGAGTTTGCCTGCAAACAGGAAAAGCGTGCTTCGCTTCTCACTCCTACTGTGTGCAAGATGGATCCGAGGGTCCCATTCAACTGCCAGCGCACCACAAGTTGCTGTCTGTTGTGTATCTTCTGTTTATCTCTCACCGTGTGTGTCCCCGTGCACCAAGGAGTCCTGTTAGAGATAGTAAGACACAATACATCAGATGTCCACGGTGTACGTTACCCAGACGATGGAGCTCTCTCTTTTCAGAGCAGGGCCCCCTGACCTCACGCCGTCTACAACATGAACTCAAAATGAAGAAGGACCTAAATGTTAAAGCGCAAACCACACAGTTCTGGGCAGAACACGTAGGGCAAAACTGTGCTATATCTATCTATCTATCACTATATGGATAGCTATCAACTACACTGATATATATGCATATCTATATTATCTATACCCATAGCATCGCTATCTATCTATATGTACACTATATACCTATTGATGTATAGATATAGATTGTTGAGCCCAACTGCACATGCATTGGCTGTAGAATATAAATGAAATAACTAGGATCTGATAAAACCAAACACTTAGGGGGGCGAAGAACAGAAAAATGGGTGAAGGGAGGCAGTGGTCAGTGCAAGCCATGAAAAAAATAATAATTTATAAATTACCAAGCATCCATGAGGGTGGCAAGAGGGTGGGGGGGAAATAAAATGATACCAAGAGCTCAAGGAGAAAGAAAATACTTCTGAAACGATGAATGAAGATATGTACAAATGTGCTTGACAGAATGGATGGATGTATGGATGGATTATGATAAGCGCTGTAAGAGCCCCCAATACAATGAGTAAAAAGCAAAGCGAAAAGCTAAACACTCAATTAAGCACATCAAAAGACTTTTTCAAAGAGTCAGAAGACCACCTGCACACTAGGGGAGAACCTTCAGGAGTGTTATCACCAATACCTATGATCCAATATAGAAGTAAAACTCCTAAAACACACTAATGTCAAGACAATCGCCCAATCGAAGACATTGGCAAAGGATGAGAGATTAGGCGCTTCACAAATAGACTATCGAGTGGCCACCGGACACATGAAACGATGCTCATTGCCATTGAGCCACGCAAGAGAGAGGCGCATCAGGAGTGCAATGAATGACGCTTCACCCCTGCGAAGAGGCCCTGATCAAGCCTACAGGAAGCGAAAGCCCTTGTCAAGGCGGTGGAGCAAGCGGACCACTCACCCACTGGTGAGAGGGGGCGTGGCGGTCATGTACTTGGTGTCAGTTCCATGATTGGGAGTCTAGGGGTGGAGACTAGCTTGTCAATCTGGAGAGAGCCAATGAGGCCTCTGTGTGGGCGTGGCTCTCTCTGAGAATTCTGGGAAATCTCGCGATATTTCTCCCATGGAGGTGAGAGATTATAGACTCAGTCTCTTGAAGTCAGCCTACCGACAAGACGGTAGCATGCTGATAGGTCCTGAGTCCTGGAACCTGGAGGAGCCGGAGGAGCCACCTGAGCTTGCCCTGATGGAGCCAGACCTCTGGGGCCAGAGAAGCCACTTGGAGACTCCTACCAGTGCTGAGATGCTTGGGAGTCTACAGGGAGACCCCAGCCAGCGCTGAGATGCTTGGACCCTGAGCCCTGGAAACGAGTAGCCATGGGGAGACCCCTGCCAGCGCCAGGATGCTTCAACTGCTGCTGGATACACAAAACTCTGCACCCGCTGACCTGTGACTGTCCTGGTGTCATTGCATGTGCTTCACGAGTCGGAAGGAGACTTTATAGACTGTTATTGGGCATATGGGCTAATATCAAACTTATTATATGGGCTAATACCAAACCTTGGACTGGACTGGGTTGGAATGTTTTCTCAATGTTCCATTCATCTTGTAGATAAACCTTTCCCTTAGATCCATAGGTGTGTTTATGAATTTGTCTAGTCTACCTGGACTCGCACAGGGGGAAAGGGCACGGTCACTGGAGAAAACCGTAGGATGCTGGTTCAACATATGAAAATGGATTATAGCGCTGAGCCCTGGTGGCGTAGTGGTTGTGTGCGGGACTGTGGCCCACAGGGTTGGCAGTTCAAATCCAGTAGCTGCTTTCCAGGAGTAAATGATCCAGCAATTCCACACCTCGACACATACCGTGACCACAGCGGCACCCACAGGTCCACTGCCCTGCGTCCTCTCTGACTGCCCCTGCGAGGCACAGAACGACCGCCTACCTTTCCCCGTGCAACTGGTGTTGGGTTCTCACTGCTGGCCTCGAGGCAAGCGGCCTAGCACACGAGCCTCACGCAGTGAGCAGCACATTGTGTAATGCTCTTGGCATCAACCCTGGGGACTCCCAAATGCCCACCGGGAGTCCTCTGCACCACCTCTTCGCTGGCCAGCCAAGTTGTGGTCAAACTCCAACGCTTGGCCCAGTGCTGCTTCTCCCCCCCCCACCCCGAAGTACCCATCACTCCTCTCCTGATTGGTGGTCTTTCCTGTCACTCCTCTCCTGACTGGTGGGTTTTCCCGTCACTTCTTTCCTGATTGGTGGTCTTTCCCGTCACTCCTCTCCTAACTGGTGAGCTTTCCCGTCACTCCTCTCCTGATTGGTGGTCTTTCACGTCACTCCTCTGCTGATGGGTGATCTTTCTCTTCATTGGCACTCTGCTTCCTGTCCCTGGCCTTTTATCCCTCCTCTCTCTCTCTCTCTCTCTCTCTCTCTCTCTCTCTCTCTCTCTCTCTGATGGTAGCATCTTTTCTTTCCCCATTCAAGCTTCAGAGCTGTGCTCAGCTGTCACCTTGCCCAAGGGGTCTCCCAGGCCCCACTATGTGACCATCTTGTGGCCTTGCTCCCCTGTGTCTCTCTGAATCCACCGGGCGCTGCTTGCTTGGGAGAGGGACTTACATAGAAGGTGCTGAGTAACTGCTGGGTGCTGGAAGGCCTGTCATGAGGTTGCTAGGCTCAGCAGATAAAAATACAGCACACTCTGTGATAGTTGAATTTCAGCTACACAGCAAATCACTGTGTTTCATGGAAATATATCCCAAATTTTAATCTAGACATAATGTATACTGCAAATGTTGTTTAATCTAACATTCAGACATAACAGGGCAGCCTGTATTTAACCTGGCAACGTTATCATCCTCTGTGCCTTTTGGTCCCCGTGCCAGGCAAGCTCGGTAATTAGGCAGGGTCCTGGTCTGCCTCGGTCACTGCTGTGTGCCCAGCTCTCTGCAGAAACCCTGACATGAGGCAAGTGCTAGAATGAAATACCTGTGGAGGAAACAAGTGTGTGTGTAGGGTGGGCCTGCTTCTAACCAGGCAGCGTCACTCTCCTCAACTTCGGCAAAGATCCTAAATTACTGAGTAGACCGAGATGCAGCCAGTTTCAAGAGGCTCTTTTTAATTAGTGTAAAACAGCTGCATCTTACTGAGCTGTGTATGACTGTTCATGAAGCCTCATTCCCAATTTACGTGTAAGCCGCTGCTCGCAATCGTCCTGCGGGGTGGACATCTTTATATCTTTTGGGGGGAACTGAGGTTCAGAGAGGGTGTGTACTTGAACCTAGGCGACCCATCCAAGAGCTGAAACACAGGTCTTTTCCCAGCAGGCCTGGGTGGTTTTCTGCCCCTGTGATGTGAATTGGACGAAGGTCGCCTCTGAGCCTGGGCCTTTAGCCTAGATCCTACGTAGCTGGCACATGTGTTGTGTCCATGCTGATGTGCACCCCTAATGTTTAAGAAAACATGGAGGCAGAACCCAAGAAACAAGCCGACACGTTACGTTAGGGACATCGCAAAGCCCCTTTAAAATGCTGAGGAGCGAGGATGCCACTTTGAGGACTAAGGTGCCCTCGCCTCCAGCTGTGGTCTTTTCAATCACCTCTTTGCGTCCGTGTGAAAGCTGGATATCGAAAGAGGAAGACTGAAGCCCAATGGCTGTCCTTTGAATTGTGGTGCTGGGGAAGGACACTAGAAGTGCCACAGAAAGTACCACCAATAGAGACACAAAGCCCCTCACTGACCCACAGGGCTTCCGGGGACAACACTGGAGGCACAGTGTGAGAACAGCGTGAGAACTGCCCGATCTGACCCCACCACTCCGGGAGAAACGCTAAGGGCATACAGCAGGGCAGCAAGAGGAGCAAAGCCAAAAGGAATATCAAAAATAGACTTTGGGGCCAGGGCATGGCACCCATCAGACTCCACCGGAAAACACTGCTCACGGTCATCAAACAGACCTGCAACGATGTATATAGACTTTTCTTTTTTCTGTCGTTGGCTTTGTTGCTGTTGTTGTTGTCTTTTGTTTTGCTCTGTCTTGCTTCTTGTGCATGTTATTAACTCTGCAGGTCTATCTAGCTAAGATAGGCAGGGTAAACAATGTGAAGGAGAGAACAATGGGAGCATTGGTTCCAGGGGGAACACAGGAGGGGGTGAGGGGAAGGAAGTGGGTGTTAACAAACCCAGGGACAAAGGAACAACAAGTGATCTGAAATCAATGGGGAGGAAGGCGTAGGATGCCCGGTAGGACTTCATCAAGGACAATGTAACTGAAGGAACTACTGAAACCCGAAGGACGGCCGAACCTGTTAATGGGGCAAGAGGAAAGTAAAAGGAAATCGAGGAAAGAACTAGGAGGCAAAGGACATCTATAGAGGTCTAAATATAGGCATGTGCATATGTCAATATGTTTATATATAACAATAGGGAAATAGCTCTATGTCTATTTATTTATAGGTTTGGTTTTAAGGTAGTAGATGAACATTGGGTCTCTACTCAAACGCTCCCTCAACACAAGCACACTTTGCTCTAATAACCCTGCACTCTCTGACACAAACGCTGAAGACAAAGGGGTGCATAAGTAAATGGGGTGAAGAAAGCTGATGGTGCCCGGCTATCAAAATATGTAGGGTCTGGGGTCTTAAAGGCTTGAAGATAAACAAGCGGCCATCTAGCTGAGAAGCAAAAAGCCCACTTGGAAGTAGCACACCAGCCTGTGTGATCATGAGGTATTGATGGGATCAGGTAACAGGCATCAAAGACCCAAAACAAAACATCATACCATTGTGAATAAAAGGGAACCCAAAGCCCATCAGTAGACAACTGGACATCCCCTTACAGAAGGGTCACAAGGAAGGGACAAGTCAGTCAGGGTGCAGTGTAGCAACATTGAAACATACAACAGTCCTCTAGTTCTTTAATACTCCCCCCACCCACTATCATGACCCCAAATACTACTTTACAAATCCAGCTAGACCAGAGCATGTACACTGGTACAGATAAGAGTTGGAAACACAGGGGATCCAGGACAGATAAACCCCTCAGGACTAATCATGAGAGTAGCAATACTAGGAAGGTGGGGGGGGGGGGGAGGCGGGGAACCAGTCAGTGATCAACATATAACCCCCTCTCAGGGAAAATGGATAACAGAAAGGTGGGTGAAGGGACACATTGGTCAGTGTAAGACATGGAAATATAGCAATAATTTATAAATTATCATGGGTTCACGAGGGAGGGAGGGGGCAGGAGGGAGAGAGGGGAAAATGAGGAGCTAATATCAAGATGTATTGAATGTTATAATAGCTGTGTGAGCCCCCAATAAGATTATTTTTTTTTAAAGATCTAGGATATGTCAAGGGCTCAAGTGGAAAAGCGGATGTTTGGAGAATGATAATAGCAGCAGACATGCGAAGGTGCTTGGCACAGTGTATGTATTTATGTATTGTGAAAAGCAATGTATGAGCCCCCAATAAAATGATTTTTAATAAATAAAAAAGGCATTTACCACTTTAAAAACAAATGGGATGAGTTGGGATTTCCTCCTTCTTAAAACTGTTAATATGGCTGAGCCCCAGTGGCGTAGTGGTTGTGCGTGGGACTGCGGCCCACTGGGACGGAGGTTCAATTCCAGCAGTGGGGCTGGACCTCCTACTCCCACCACCGGAGAGCAGTGATGCTCCCCCCCCCAAAAAAAAAACCCTGTTAATAAAAATGATTTTTTTAATGTGTGGGGGAAAAAACCGTTTGGAGAGCTACCAAAAATCTTGCATTTACATGGTAGTTGATAAGAATAATCCTCTGGGGGGGGGGAAATTAAATACAAATATGTTATTTTTAAATATCAAGAGTTCAAGTAGAAAGAAAATGTTTTGAAAATGTTGATGGCAACAAATGTACAAATGTGCTTGACACGATGGATGAATGGATGAATTGTGATGAGTTGCACAAGCCCCCAATGAAATGATAATCAAAAGTACCATGGGATGTCAAAAGAATAAACAAATCTGTCCTAGAAGAAGTATAACCAGAATGCTCTTTAGAAGAGAGAGTGAGTGGCAAGACTTTGTCTCATCTGCTTTGAACATGGAATCAGGAGGGACCAGTCCCTGGAAAAAGACATCATGCTGAAGGACATCGACTGAAAGACAGTGAGAAAGGGAGACTCATGGCGAGATGGAGTGACAGAGTGGTTGCAACAATGGATTCAGAGACAGTAGTTGTCAGCGTGGTGGGGGAGCAGGCAGTGTCTCATTCTGCTGTACGTAGGCTTGCTAGGAATTAGGTTCAGCTCAATGGCACCTAGCAGAAGTCTCTGGGGTTAACTCATTGGGTGAACCATGAGTCTTGTTTGCGCAGTTCATTTGTGCCCCAAACCCTGTTGGCCTCCGCATTTGGTACACAAGAGAGTTATCCCTATTCAGAAGCACTGCATGAGGTGACTTTGAATGCATTGTACTCGGCTGAACTTGAACTCTGAATGGAGCAGGGAAAGAGGTTATCAGCCAAGCAATTGGATGAGCTAGGGGCTGGGATCAAGCCTCGACCACTCATTGAATCTTTGGCTTTGAGGAAATAACTTTCTCTCTCTCATCCTCAGTTTCTCCCATCCCTAGAGCAACATCTCCAACAAGGAGATTATGTTAGGTTGAGTCCTCTTTTTTTTGGGGGGGGGTGATCACTGCCCTCTGGTGGTGGGAGTAGGAGGCCCAACCTTGCTCCTGGAGAGCTGCTGCTGGATTTGAACCTCCAACCCAGTGGGCCATAGTCCTGCGCACAACCACTACGCCACTGGGACTCAGCCCGTTAAGTTGAATTCTTTAGAGGAGCAAATTTGGTGTAGCATGTGTATGGAGAGAGAGAGAGAGAGAGAGAGAGAGAGAGAGAGAGAGAGAGAGAGAGAGATGTGTGAAGGGCATAATTTGTGTGGTTGTGGAGCTGCCCCAGGTCCCAAATCCTTGGATCAGGCACAAGGGTAGAAACTTCTCCTGACTCGACATGATCGCAGGACCAGTGAACCAAGAATCAGCAGATCAGATGGCAGGCTGTTGTCTCATGTCCTAAGAACTGGAGGTCAGAGAATGTAGGATCCAGAGGGAGCTATACCAGAGCATCCATATGTGTTGGATATAGGTCACACCCCCCAAGAAAATAACCTTTATAGAAGACTACAAAATAGAAGATAGTTACACAGTGCTAAGACGGCCTAGCCAAGTTGACACTAACATAAAACATCACAGTCCACTCCTTGTCAACTTGGCACATTTCCTTAAACCATACATCATTTATAAGTAAAGACAATTATAAAGTCATACGCCCATACACCTAACAAATATAAAGCCATATGAGGGCGTACCCTCATAAAAATATCCACCTCAATAAAAAGCTCCACCAGGCAGACTTTTTTTGGGGGGGAGGGGCATCACTGCCTTCTGCTGGTTGTGGGAGCTACCCAGCCTTGCTCCTGGAGAGCCGCTGCTGGATTTGAACCACCACGCCCATGGACCACAGTCCCGCACTCAAACACTAGGCCACCAGGGCTTAACCCCAGACTATTTATAGTACACATTTTTCCCTCTAGGTGAGCATCAAGCCATTCATACTGAGTCAGTGCACCCAGTGGCATTGCCTAGGAAGGTTCTCTCTGGCCACAGTGAATTTTTTCATAAAAGCAGTTTCACTTCAACCTCATTTTTTTTTTTTGTCACGGAAGATATGAAAACAGTGTGTGGTTGTGAAATTTTGTTTCTTGCTCAGGAACAATGACGCAGAAGCTTTTGTGATGCTGATCACAGATTATAAGGACAGCTCTATGGGAAAAATGCAAGTGGATGAATGGTTTTCTCATTTCAAAAAAGGTGAGATGTTGATTGATGATAAACCTTGTTCTGGACATCTATCGACTTCCTGAATAGATGGAAATGTTGAAGTGCACGAAAGACTGATGATGGACCATTGGAGAGATGGAGACGTTATCTGGATTATCCTTTCAGTAAATTTTAATGGAGTGTTTGGAAATGAGAAGACTATTGCGAAATTTGTACCTCGGGTTCTAGCTGACCAGAAAAAAAGTGCATCTAGTAGAAAGAAACGTGCCGTGCTTTGAAAGAACAGCTCTGATTCAACCCAGACTTTCCCAAGGTCATTATTGGACAAGACACATGGTGCGATCCTTGCTACTTTGAAGGACACCATTGTCAACTTGCCCCCCAAAAGCTAATCAAGTGAAATCAAAGATCAAGTCAATGCTCTTTTTTTTTTTTTTAATGTGAGGAGGATCAGGCATTTGTTGTTCATTCCATCAAGTTTTCTACTTAGAGGTTCTGAAAAGATTGTGTAACAATGTGCGTGACCAAAAAAGGGCCTAATTGGTGACAGACAGGGGACTGGTTTTGTCGCCATGACAAAGTCCCTGCTCACAAAAACCGTCTCATTGTGCCAGTTTTTTGGCAAAAAAACCCAGCATGCCTTTCTTGCCCCCACACAACTGATTCACCTGGCCTTGCTCCATGCAACTTCTTTTTGTTCCCTTGAATGGAGAGGGACATGAAAGGACAGGGATTTGCTCATGTAGAAGAAGTGATGAAAAAACAAGGGAGGTGCTGTCCAAACAGATGAGTTTGAAAAGAGTTTCCAAGAATGGACTCTCAGATTTGACAAATGCATTAAGTGTAATGGAGAGCACTTTGAAGGTGATAGGTTGTTTCATTTTTTAAAAAATTTAAATATGTAGCTTTGTAAAAAAAAATTTCCAGTTTCATGGGGGTACCTCCTCGTACACCCAATCTGGCTCAACGAACACACATAAACCCAAACATGCACTAGCTCAAATGTAAAAATGCATTTCCCTACAAACTGTTTATAGCGCTAGTAGATTATATATATTACATTATATATATCTTTGTTGTATAAGTAGTGCACACATATGCATATAATAAAACAATAAAAAATACTCCTAACAATTACAGTCTTCATTTCGGCAACTGGTCATGTGGTGGAGACTGGTATTTAGAACAACCTTTCTCTAAACCCAGTTTGTATTCCCTTTGGACTCAGAAGGCACCGCAGCGGCCTGATGGGGTGACCCAAACCTTCATTGGTAAAGAGCTTGAACCCTCAGTGGTCCCGTCAGAATTGAGTTGTCATGGCTTTTGATTAATCACAGGGCGAAGCATTACTAGGAGAGGCCCTGAGGGGTCTCTTGTATGCCAGCCGTATTCATGTTTACGTCCACTATGTAATGTCAATCTGGAAATCAGGATCAACCACTCCAGCCAATACAGGCAGTCCAATGGCACAATAAGGTCTGGCCTCAATTGTGATGCTAAGAATACAAGTAGGTATCTAGGGCTTGGTGCACATGGCTCTTAGCCGTATGTCGCAGGATGGGATCATGGTGAGTGATGTCACTCTTGTTTCCACCCCCTGACTCCTAATTGTGGGAACCCTGGTTATGGGAGAAACAATGGCCTTTGTTGGAGGCTTGATTACAGACGCACACAGCCTCCTGGAGAACATTGCCCCAAACCTACTGTGTCTAACCCATAATCCAGACCTCAGATGAAACAACCAAGTAAATGATTAGATCTTTTTATAGACTCTTGATCTGAAACATTGAATGAAGAATCTGTGCTTAGTGGGCCCATATAAATAAATGCAGACCGATACACCTTTATGTTCCTCGTATATAACTCCACTAGCGGTAGCCATTCCTATAGACGTTCCCTGGGTTTCTGCTTGCATATATTCGAGAGATCAAGCAGTTCTCAAGGAGTGCAGCGCACCTTCCCCTGGGTCACACGCGTTGGACTTTACCTCTTAGAATTTACTTGGACTTACAGTCTAAAAGCAAAAATGGCGGCGGGGGTGGGTCCTGGGGACACCCAGCGATGTCTCCTAAGGTAGCTGCCTCAGGCCATGCTCCAGGCACTGCCCCAGGTGATAGTGCAGACAAGACCTCTTCTGGCACAGTTAGGCTAATCTCATCAGATGGGGTGGAAGGGATAACGGTTTCACTAGCTAAGGTCGTTTAGCAGAAGAAGATGACGTCATCTCTTCAGATGAAAGGAAGAGGCCTGGTCTGTTGGCAGGAGAAGTCCACAGAACATAGAGGCTCCATGTCTTCAGCCACCTGATGTCTTCCCCAGTGTCGCATGCCAAGTTTCAGGTTTCCATCTCTTCCCGATCAATGACCTCAATTTAACTCCCCAGACCATTCTTGGTTGGGACTTGGGGGGCATTGTGATTCAACCCCTCTTATGATGAGACTCTAGGTGTGGTGTTCTACGGTATCAGCTCTGTTATGATAGAAATACGACTTTTCTTTCAGGGAACAAAAGACAGCTTCCAGGATGTCTCCCAGAGATCACTGAAGACATAGGTGTTACAGCAAAGTAAAGGAACCAGATGGTGGCTGACTATCAGCAGGAACAGCATCTGGACATTAGGCCTCTGCTCAAGTACTTCCTCGATGCAAGAACACTTTGTTCTAATAGTCTGGCACCATCTGCTGCTCACCTTCCCTGACATGATCGCCGAAGTCAAAATGGGTGCACAAGCAAATGTGGTGAAGAAAGCTGATGGTGCCTGGCTATCAAACATATAGTGTCTGGGGTCATAAAGGTTTGATGATAAATAACTAGCTTTTTAGCTGAGAAGCAACAAAGCCCACATAGAAGAAGCATACCATCCTGTGTGATCATGAAGTATCTGTCCATGGGACCAGGTATCAGGTGTCAAAGACCGACCCCCACCGCCAAAAATAATTGTATCGATGTTAATGAGGGGATGGGCAGAGTGTAAGCCAAAGTCTATCTGTATCAAGTGGGCATCATCTTTCAGAAGGGCCACAAAGAAGAAATGAGCCAGTCAGGGTGCAGCATAGCATCAATGACACACAACTTTCCTCTAGTCCTTGAATGCTTCCTCTTCCCACCATCATGACCCCAATACTACCTTGGCAATCTGGCTATGCCAGAGTGTGTACCCTGGTACAGGTAAGAGTTGACAGCACAGGGAATCCAGGAGAGATAAACTTCTCAGGAGCAATAATGAGAATAGCAATACCAGGAGGATAAGGAGAAGGTGGGGGGGAGGGGGAGAGAGGACCAATCACAATGATCTACATATAACCCTCTTCCGGGGGCCAGACAACAGAAAAGTGAGTGAAGGGGGAACATAATTGGTCAGTGTAAGACATAAAAAAATTAATAATTTATAAATCGTCAAGGGTTCATGAAGGAGGGAAGAAAAAAATAGGCTCAAGGGCTCACGTAAAAAGAAAATGTTTTCGGGGCTGAGCCCCGGTGGCGTAGCGGTTGTGCGCGGGACTGCGGCCCACTGGGATGGAGGTTCAATTCCAGCAGCAGCTCCACAGGAGCAAAGACTGGGCCTCCTACTCCCACCACCAGAGGGCAGTGATGCCAAAAAAAAAAAAAAAGAAAGAAAATGTTTTCAAAATGATGATGGCAACAAATGTACTTGACACAGTGGATCTATGTATGAATTGTGATAAGAGCTGTAATAACTTCCAATAAAATTATTTTTAAAAGAAGAAGAACTGCGTGTGGGGTCTTACAGGCTTATTTGCAGTCATCTAAGTGAAACGTAAACCAACTTCACATGGAAGCAGTACAAAGTTTGTGTGATCTAAGGATTGTCAATAATATCATCCAGATCTAATGGAGGGAATGATATCAGAGCCTAAATAGTGAACACCTGGTTTGCAGAAGGCTCTGGATGCCAGTGGGAGCCCAAAATCCATGTGCAGAGTCCACACCTGGAGTAAGTCTCTGGTGAATGCCCTCTGCTCATGCAGAGGGAGGTGAATCACCTTGTTGTCAGACAGAGAGCACTGTAAAGTCGATAATGGCAGAGGGGGTTAGATTAAAATGTAATATCTTGTCATTCTGACCTCTCTGTGACCCAGTTTTAAAACCGTTACAGTTAAAAGAAAATGTAGAGGGGAAATGCCTATGGACTGAGCTCCTGTTGAATTCATCCCTCTGACCATGGATCAGGGATGTACATAACGTGCCTTGTTATCGGGCAGAATGTACTGTATTGGAAAGGTGATTGTTGCAGCTGCAGGTAGGTTAAAATTTAGCACCCTACCAACTGATCTCCTTTATAATCCATTGATTTTGTTCTAATTTCTCTTATATTCTGCTTTGGTTGAGCTCTTTAGCTGTTTTACTTTGTTATTCTTGTTAGCTTTTGTTCTTTTATTTTCTAAAACTACGTTTCTGAATGTGAAATCTAGGATAGGTACATCTATAGAGACTATAAATGGTTCCTTGAGGGTGTGGCAGAGAGGTTGTCCTGGGAAATGGGGAGCTATTAACATGAGTTCAAGAGTGAAGAAAATAAAAAAAATTTTTAAAAAAAGAGTGAAGAAAATGAAAACAAACAAACAAAAAAAGAATGAAGAAAATGGTCTGAAACCGATTGTGACGATGGAGTGACTGAGGTATCGAATTGTATCATATGTGAATTAGATGCCAATGCAGGTACTGAGAAAAAAAGACTAGCCAGGTTTGAGAATCAATTTAGAAAAACTCATCCTTATGATTTTATTCTTCTAGAGCTATTCTTGTGATACATAAAGGCGGTGTATGTTACAACATATGTCAAGGAATGTTGAGTTCGAAGTCTGTGGGTCAGGCCGTCAAACTGGAGGCTTCTCCTGAAACGTGTGATTGCAAGGGCTGATGAGCCCAAATCAGCAGGTCAGATGACAGGTTGCTGGCTCATATCTCAAGGACCAGAGGTCAGATGGTGATACATCAAATACAATTTATATGTGGAAAGTGCTACTTTGCAAGAATACTCACATATATTGAATGCAGCGCACAGCCCCAAGGGAATTCCTCCTACCGCCATTCATAACATGGGGGATAATGACATGGTACTGGGCATCCTGGTTGAGCCAAGTTTACCTAGAACACGAACCATCCCTGGGATCTCTAGGGGCTCTCAACTGTGGCTATGCTGCTGCTGAGGTGACTGGGGACACAGCATGGCTCTTTCCCCCGGTATCCCTGCTGGCATGGAAGCTGGGACCCCAGGGCCTGGAGGAGTCCGAGGTATCTTTGCAGGTAGCTCTCAGTCAAACCAACAGCCAGTCTCTAGCCCAGGGCATCTTTGTCAAGTGCAGTCAAAAGGCATCCCACCTATTTGCTGAGTCTGAAAGCTCCCTGCTACCTCCCTGGCTGTTAGGTTCGGTGTGTATGTGTGTGTGTGTGTGTGTATGTGGACTGCAGTCTGCAAGTTCAGTGTGTGTGTGTGTATGTGTGTATGCGGACTGCAGTCTGCAGGTTTGGGGTGTGTGTGTGTGTGTGTGTGTGTGTGTGTAGGTGGACTGCAGTCTGCAGGTTTGGTGTGTGAGTGTGTGTGTGTAGAGATATGGACTACAGTCTGCAAGTTTGGTGTGTGTGTGTGTAGATGTGGACTGCAGTTTGCAGGTTTGGGGTGTGTGTGTGTGGATGTGTGTGTGTGTGTGGATGTGGACTGCAGTCTGCAGGTTTGGTGTGTGTGTGTGTGTGTGTGTGTGTGGATGTGGACTGCAGTCTACAGGTTTGGGGGGGGGTGTGTAGGGATGTGGACTGCAGTCTGCAGGCCCCACTTGTTTACGTGCCTCACTTGTCTAGGGAAAGAGCAGCAGTCCTTGCTTTGGAAACGTGGCTCTGCCTTCCCTCCTGCAGAGGTCCTGCAAGCTGGATCCTGGCCACAGTGCTCACCAAGCCTACGACTGCAGCCCCCTGGCCACCCTTCACTTCATCAAACGCCCAATCTCTTTCCCGTCACCTCCCTTCTCTTGTCTCCAGGCTTCTCAGCGCGGAGTTGCTGGCTGCCTTGGAGGTTGGGTCTCCCCGCCCACCCCACCCCCAACTCCACCCCAATCCTCTCAGCCCCGGTGGGTTTCCTCCTGACCCTGAAGGGAAGCCCTTCAGGCCAGGCCTCGCTCTTTCATTCTGCGGGGCCCCCGATGGGAAAGGAAGTGGGCAGCAGCATTGGGAAGCCGACAGCTGTGTTCACAGCATCATCCTCCCGGTGTCCGCATTCACTCATTGGGGTGTCTGTTAATTTGTCTGCTCATCCAGCAAAAACCACTGGGAAATTCCGGATCGAAAGAGACAAGGCTCCGCTTCCAGCCACGTGTGTGGGTGAGGAGACGGGAATCCGGCTTTGACCCAGGCACCTGAGTAGGTGTGCACAGAAGGCAACACCGCCCCCTCTCCCCCCATGCCACCCCCCCCAGGGATTTCTTTGTGACCCCCCACTTCCAGACAGCTCTGGGACCTTCTTCACGTGCCCCCGCTTGGATGTGAAGATATTAATATATGCAAATACCCTTTTCCTAG
>PVJH01041441.1:0-14969 GCA_004026705.1 Nesogale talazaci | reverse complement strand
GATAGCTGAAACCTTTCGGGAGAATAATGAAGCTACTGACCTCCCACCAGATGCTGGCAAATGGTTACCAATATTTGCTTAGTATTTTGGAGTAGATATAATTGTGAAAAAGTCTTATCTTCCTCCAACAAGTTCTGGAGGTCGTGTTGGGATTCATGCTCCAGTGAAGGGCAGACTCCCACAAGACATATCACTCTTTTAAGATTATGCTCCAACCTCATATTCCTTTATAGTTTTCATAGGAATACCTTATTAAACAGTCAGCAGTAAAACCATATTGTCATTTTATTTCTTATACTAAATAGTTATGAGGCAAACAAAATCAAACTCAGTATACTATTCAAAAGTACATATATTCAATTTATTATAAGTTAGTTTTTATTTTTTTCCTCAAATAGCTGACAAATTATCTCAGTTAATTTTGACGGGAAGAATCCCGTGCAAGTCCTTGATGGAACTTTACACTTTTTATGAAAATGAAGGCTTTCCCTGATGGTGCCCAGCTCTCAAAAAATATAGCATCTGGGGTATTAAAGACTTAAAAGTAACTGCAGCCCACTGGGATGGAGGTTCGATTCCGGCTCCCAGGAGCAAAGGCTGGGCCTCCTACCCACCACCAGTGCAGTGATGCCTAAAAAAAAAAAAAAAAAAAAAGACTTAAAAGTAAAGAAGTGGCCATTTAGCTCAGAAGCAACAAAGCCCACCTGAAAGAAGCACACCAACCTGTGTGACCAGGAGGTGTCAAGGTGACTCAGGCATCAAAGAAAATAAAATCCTATCATTATGTGCCCACCTTTATGCTAGGATTGCAGAAGACAAATGCATGCATATGCAAATGTGGTGAAGAAAGCTGATGGTGCCCTGCTACCAAACAACATAGTGTCTGGGGTCTTAAACCAGCAGCCATCTACTACAGAAGCAACAAAGCCCACATGGAAGAAGCAAACCAGCCCGTGTGACCAGAAGGTGTCAAAGGGATCAGATATCAGGCATACAGAAAACTAAAAATTATAATATTGTAAATGAGGGCGAGTACAGGTTGGGGACCCAAAGCTCATCAGTAGGTAATGGACTTCCCCTTTCAGAAGGTTCACAGGGAGATGAACCAGTTAGGATGCAATGTAACAGTGATAAAGCATACAACTTCCCACTAGTTCTTATCTGCTCCTCCTCTCCACTATCATGATCCCAATTCTACCTTACAAATCCAGCTAGTCCAGTGGATGTACACTGGTACAGATAGGAGCCTGAAACATAGGGAGTCTAGGAAGATGTTCCCTTCAGAACCAGTAGTGAGAGTGCCGATACCAGGATGGTGGAGGGAATGTGGGGTAGGAAGAGAGAACCAATTATAAGAATCTACATATAACCTCTTTCCTGGGATACAGATAACATAGACATGAGTAAAGGGAGACAGCATACAGTGTAAGATATGGCAAAGTGATAATTTATAGATTATCAAGGGTTCAGCGGGGAGGGAGGGAGAAAATGAGGAGCTGATGCCAGGAGCTTAAATAGAAAGCAAATGCTTTTAGAATGAGAAGGGGAGCAGGTGTGCAAATGTGCTTGACATAAAATGAATGTATGTATGGATAAGAGGTGTATAAGCCCCCAATAAAATGATTGAAAGGAAAGAAAAAAAGAAAATTCCATGGCTTGGGTCATGTATACATAATCTTAAAGTGACATCTCTGCTCTTGTATACTTTAAAGAGGCCTTGTGCATCAAGTTTGCCCAATAGAATATATTATTTGGTTTTTTAACTGCAAGACATTGGTTGTAGGTTGAAATAAAATTAAATTCTTCATGTAAAAAAAGAAAAAAATGAGGACTTTCCATAAAAAGTTATCTACAAAGACAGATTTCCATACAGTTCTAATTTGGTTTTAAATGACCTACCAACAAATGCCAATCATCATGTGGCAGATATAATTCTCATTCCTTCAGTAGTAAAATTATCTTAAATACCTGTGCAATATTCAATTTCATAATAATAGGCAATATTTTTCCATAAAATATCATCAGTTAAGTCAGGCAGACTGGTGAAATTTATATTCCAAGTGTTATTAAATTTTAACTGTTGTAGGATGAAGAATTCACATCTTTTCAGCTACAAAATAGGAATAAGAAAAATTTTAGGGGCATGTTAAAAGTTAGTATTACAATATTAATATTTCATTTATATATCTCTCTTTGATCTATGTATTATACTAAGAAATGTGCCTTTGATATGAAAACAAATAATACAAAAAATAGCTGAAGAGGGGAGCACCTTGTCCCTGCCATTGACAAAATGCAAAAAGATACCCATGTGATGCATTTACTCTCTGTTCCAGTTGTACGATGGTAAATTAATAAGGATAATGACCTGAAGATTCGTTACCTAGCTACTGTGGTAACTTTCAACTCAAACTAAATCATTTTATGAACTGATTACATCAGGGATTCAACAACGAATTGGGTCCAAATAATAAGATTCATACACAAAGATAGTGAGCAGTTAGTTGCAAACGTGGCACCTCCTGGTGTCATAGAGGTTACATGTTAGGCTGCCAACCACAAAGCCAGCAGTTTGAAACCACCAGCTGTTCTACAGGAAAAAAGACAAGGCTTTCTTCTCTCATAAAGAATTACAATCTCCAAAACCCATGTGGGCCAGCTTTACCCTGTCCTACAGGGTGGGTAAAAGTCAGAAGCGACTTGATGGCAGTTCAAGTTGAATTTTGAGTGAATCACCTGCATGCATAGTGCAATGATGCTGATAAGGCCTGAGTAGTGAAATGTAGTATTCCATTTGCAAAATTATGCAGGAATATTTGGTATGCAAGTTGAATTTATTGATAGTGTTTTTAATATTTCACAATGGCATTCTTCTCTCATTATATTCCCTAGTGGCACAGTTTATAAACACTCAGCTATTAGCCAAAAAGTTGATGATTCAAATCCACCAGCAGTTCTATGGGAGAAAAATATGGTAGTCTGTTTCTATAGAGATTACAATCTTGAACATCCTATGGGAAAGTTCTATTCTGTTCTGTTAGTCTATAGCAAGTTAAGATCGACTTAATGACAATGATTTGGCTTTATTTAATTTAGCCCTAAGGCTAAGTAGGATAAGTATACTTTAAGTAGACTTGAGTTATTATGATAGAAAGGATTATATTAAGAGTTGGTCCAAATGCTTCTCTTGTCTTGAACAAAGTTATTAAATAAAATAAAAGATTCTCACCAAGCCCAAACTCAATGCCATCAAATATATTCAGATTCATAATAACCCTATATAGAATATTTGAGACTCTAACACTTGACAAGAACAGACAGCCTCAATCTTTCTCCCTCAGAACAGCATGCTAGGCTTGAACAACCAGCCATGTATACCAATGTATAATCTTCAGAGCAACCACACACTATTTAAAATCACCAAACTTAAAAGCACCACGTTAAGTATGGAAGTTAACTTTAATAAAGAATTCTGAACACATGACTACTACATTATTTCACTCTCTGTTTAAATCATTCATAATGAATTATAAACAAGTATTGATGCAAATAGTTTACCTGGCATTCTAATGTGTAGCTAGCAGTAGTGAGGGTTTCTTCTCCACAGAAATTGGAGGACTGCTTGCAATGCATTCTTTGGAGAATAGATTATTCTACACATGTAGATAAAAAATGTAGGCATTGCATACAATTGTTCTTAGAACATTCATTGCTTGCTAGTGGCAATTTTTAAGATAACTCTAATAAAAATATTATATTTCCTTTTGCTTTAATAACTGCTTTACTGAATTAGTGAATGCTTATCAATCATCATATGGTTCACCTACCATTTGCACAAATGGTGACAATGTTCTCTTCCAAGTATGAGTGATGATTCTACTCTTAGTTCTTTGAAACAGGGATAAATGCTGAAGGAAAATCACACTTAAGCAGTGCATTCTGCACAGGTCTTCTCCCTCAATTAGTGTCAGTGCTTCTTTCAATCCCTGGAAAATCATGAATCAGAAAACTATCAGCTTACATATTTGTCAAATAATAGGTCAGGTAATCAGATATGCAGTAGTAGTGTCTTGAAAGATTCTACCATAATTTTTCTAATGCCATATTTATTTCTTTTTAGTGTGATTTTTATTTGAAGGAGAAATTCATAGCTACATGTTTAATTTTTCTAAATAGTAGTAGAATTTGTCATCAAAAGCAGGCATTTTAGTTCTAAGGCACTTGCTCTTCATGATCTATATTAATGTTCCACTAACTATGGTACTTATTCCATAACACATATAACAAAGTCACCAAAGTCACACTAACATCTGTATTCAGTATGCAAAATGCTAAGGGTGCAAATTATTTGAAATATATCTATTGTTAATTGAAATCTAGACACAGATAGAAGAGAATTCCTCTGTAAGATTTTATAAGTTGTTACCTTTTAGAAACCTATCACTATGCCTGTCTTCTGGTGTGTTTATAAGCTATATATTTACAACATTAAGAGAGGCAATACAAAAAGGGTTTTAAAGCTTCCTTCTGTCACATTTATTTCTAGCTGAGAAACCAGGACTCAAACTGGAGTATGCGCTCAGAGATGAGACCGTGTAGCATTTGCTTTTAGCCTGGTCACCACTTGGCTATTGGACTCAATCACTTATAAAGTAAACTAAGAAGAATACCTACCCCAAAGTGCTCTGTAATGCAATTATACTCCAGATCTCAATTTTACTCTTTAATCAGATAAAAAAAAGACATTATAATGTGTTAAGCTATTGAAGCAAATTATTGTCTATAGAAGCAAACTCATCAGTACCCATGTATACATAGGTGTTTTATATCAAGAAATAATTATATATCATAAAGCTATCCCAATCTAGTCCAACTCAAGTCGTTAAATCTGATGTTAGTCCAAAAGTTTCTTTTCAGACTGTGTTAGTCCGGGTAGACTAGAGAAACAAATTCATAAGCACACATATGGATATAAGGGTATGGTTTATATACAAGAGGAATGGAACATTGAGAAAGCACCCAACCCAATCCAGTTCAAAGTCATAAGTCTGATATTAGCCCATGTGTCCAATATCAGTCTACAAAGTCTCCTTCCAACTCTCAAAGTCACAGGCCAGTGGGTGCAGAGTCCCAGTGCTTACAGGGGTTCTCCCCATGGCTCTTTGCTCTCAGGGTTCAGGGTCCATTAACAGCATCCAGTAGTGATAGAAGCAACTCAGTGCTGGCGGGAGTCTCCATGTGGCTTCTCCAGTTTCAGAAGTCTGGTTCCATCAGGGTAAGGCCACGTGGCTTCTCCTCTGGCTCCTCCAACTCCTGGCATGCTGCCATCTTGTCTTGTCCATAGTTCATTGTCTAGGAGACTCACTCCCAACAACTGGGGAGATGGCCTCTCATCTCCACGAGGGGAATATCATGAGATTTCCCAGAAGTCTCAGGAGAAAGCTATGCCCCCACAGAGGCCTCATTGGCTACTCAATGGCTGTCTCCAGATTAACAGGATAGACTCCACCCCTACATCGCAATCATGAAATTGGCATCTCGAATACATGACCGCCACACATACTCAGGTAGCTTACTGTTGCTGATGCAGAATGGTGAAAAAGGAGGCAGAAAGATCAAAGTGGGTGTCAAATTGAGTGGATCTAAAATCAGTGGAAACATGACAGGGCACTGGCATGGGGACATCACCCATGGCAGGCAGAGTTCCAGCAGCAAGTAAGACAAAAGGGTTGAGGGGATGCAGTTCTCATAGTCCCTCAGTCTCAAACAAAACACCACACTCCCCAAAAGATACCATCAAACTGGCACTCCATTGATGGATTTGACTCCACCCATAGCCAGGAGTGTCAAGTTGACATAATTCCTAATACTACACATAACTTTATACGGAGAGGAAAGATATCCAAGAAAAGTAGTACTAAAGAACAAAAAAATAAGAGACTTCAGTTTCTGATCCCAAAACCTTCTACAAGTTGTGGTAGTCAAACCAATTTGAGGCTAGTACATTGAAAGACACAGATTAATAGAACAATATAGGAAACCTAAAAGTAAAAATGTATTCATCTATGGACAGATGATCTTTGACAAAAGGCTGGCAATCACTAAGTGAAGAAAAAATAGTCTCTAAAAAAAGGAAAAATTGGATATTCATTTTCAGAAACACAAAAGAAGACTCACCTCACAGAGTACACAAGCACAAACTTTAGATGGGTCTTAGATCATTAAATGTAAAATCTAAAACTATAAAACCCACCAATGAAATAGTAAACATAAATTAGGGGTCTTGGTCAATGGCATAAACACACTATCAAACATAAATGAAGACACAAACATGGCAAATTAGAATTCTAGACTATCAAAAAAATTAGAAAAGAGGCATCAAAACTTAGTTAGGGACATCAAAATTCCTAATCAAAAGAGAAAGGGAGAACCCACACTGGGAAAATATTTCAGCAACCACATATTGGACAAAAGAATTCCTCTAAATGTACAGAAATTTTTAAATTTTAATGAGAAAGACAAATAATCCCATGGAAAATAGGTAGAGGACATAAACAGACACTTCATTAAAAGAAGAGTTTTGGACAGCCAGAAAGTCTCTATATACTTGAGTATAAGCCAACCCAATTTTAAGCCAAAGCATATAATTTTACCACAAAACTGCATCTAAAATGTGCTGAAATAGCTATCAAAAGATATAGAGTCTGGGTGTCTTACACGCTTGAAGGTAAGTAAGCAGCCATCCCCTCACTATGGAATAAGCACACCAGCTTGTGTGATCATGAGGTGTTAAAGGAATCAAGTAACAGGCATCAAAGAACAAAAAATCATATCGTTGTGTGCCCACCTTCCTGATGCAATTGCTGAAGATAAATTGGTGCATAAGCAAACATGGTGGAGAAGGATGATGATGTCCTGCTATCAAAAGACAAAGCATCTGGGCTCTTGAAGGCTTAAAGGTAAACAAGAGTCCATCTAGCTCACAAGCAACAAAGCCCATGTAGAAAAAGCACACCAGCCTCGTGTGACCACGAGGTGTTGAAACAATCAGGTACTAGCCATCAAGAAATAAAAATCATATCATTGTGAATGAGAGAGAGTGAAGATTGGGGACCCAAAGCCCATCTGTGGAAAACTGAACATCCCCTTACAGAAGGGTCACGGGGAGGAGCCAAGCCAGTCAAGGTGCAATGTAGCAATGATGAAATATGTAACTTTCCTCTTATTCTTAAATGCTTTCTTTCCCTTACCCCTATACCACTATCATGATCCCAATTCTACCTAACAAGTCTCGTTGGACCAGAAGATGGACCAGAGGATGGTGAAGATGGGAACTGGAAACACAGGTAGTCCAGGACAAATGAACCTCTCCGTACCAGTGGTGAGAGTGATGATACTGGAAGGATGGAGTGAAGGTGAGGCAGAAAGGGGGAGCTGATTACAAGGATCTACTTAGAATCTCCTTTCTGGAGGATGGACAACAGAAAAGTGGGTGAAGGGTGATGTCAGACAGTGTGAGATAAGACAAAATAATTTATAGATTATCAAGGATTCATGGGGGGGCGGGAGTATGGAGGGAGGGAAAAATGAGCAACTGATACCAAGGACTGAAGTAGAAAGCAAATATTTTGAGAATGATGATGGCAGTAAATGTGCTTGACACAATGGATGGATGTATGAATTGTGATAAGCGTAGTACGACTTATTTTTTAAATTATTTTTTAAAGTGTGGTGAAAAACTTGGCTTATACATGAGTATATATGGTATATGAAATAGCACCCACAATCATTAGCCCTAGTATTAACAGTGGAAATCAACACATGCTGAGAAAATTATGGAGAGACAGGAACCCTCATCCATAGTATAATCACTGCTGGAAAAGGTGCTGTTAAAAAGTTGAAAATAGGCTGAGCCCCGGTGGCGTAGTGGTTGTGCGCGGGACTGCGGCCCACTGGGATGGAGGTTCAATTCCGGCTCCCAGGAGCAAAGGCTGGGCCTCCCACTCCCACCACCTGAGGGCAGTGATGCCTAAAAAAAAAAAAAAAAGTTGAAAATATTATTTCATATGGTCCAAGGAGCCCCATAGTTGGACGTAGCCCAGAGAAACAAGAATCAAGAAGATCTCTGTATCTGTGCCCATCATAGCACTATCACAATAGCATGATATTAAAACAATCCCATCAACTAAAGATTAGATTAACTGTGGAACCTGCACATAATAAAATACATTTGCATTTAATAGCATTGGAGCCCATATCTGATCTCTTTGTGTTTGTTTTCTTCCATATCTATTGGCATAGATAAGTGAACGTCTCCTTTGCTGCATTGCTTGCATGAAATTTACATGGCCTGACAACAGTAGCAACAAGGGTTGAATAATCAGAAATATCTTTTCATTCGCTCTCTTTTACTGCTTAATGTCTTCTTTGATGGTCTCTTTCATGTTCACTACACAGGTTTTAATTGGAATTTTTGTGTCATTTTTGGTCCAAATATTTAATGTTGCATACATTTTAGGTAATCTTTTGTCAGATATGTAATTGCCGATTGTTTTTCCTGGTATCTTGTCAATGTTCTTCATTTTACTGTTTTGGAATCAGTATTTTTATTCTCAGACATAAATTCAGACTCAAAATCACTGCCATTGAGTGACTTGTGATGCCTAAAGATCCTCTAAGATAGGGTAGGACTGCCTTGCTGCTTTCCAAGACTAACTCTTCAACAAGAGCAGGAAACCTCCTCTTTCTCCCATGGAAAGGCTTGTGGTTTTGAACTATGAACCTCCAGGTTAGCAGCCCAACGTGTTACCTACTAGGCAACCAGGAATTGCTATTTTTGTGACGTGCCATTGTGTTTGTTCCAACCCATGTGGCCCGAAGCACAACAGATGGAAACAAGTTTTCTTCTGCTTGAGGCCATTATTGAAGCCACTGTGTCAATTCATCCCGACTGTCCTTTTTTCACTGTCCTTCTACTTTACCAAGCATAAGATTCTTCTCCAGGGACTTATCTCCCCTGGCAGCGTGTAGTTAAGTACTTAAGATGAACTCACTATCTTTGCCTCTAAGAAGAACTTAGGCTGTATTACAATACAAATTGCTTTGTTCTTTTGGCAGTTCATAGTACTTTCAACATTCTTCTCCAGTTCCACAATTCGATTTATCAATTCTTCTTCAGCCTTTCTTACTCAATGTTCAATGTTCACATGCCTAAGAAGGCAATTAAAAATAGCCCTGGCTTGGATAAGGTACACCTTAGTCTTCAAAGTCACATCTTTGCTTTTCAATACTCTAATGATGTCTTCTTGGACAACAGATTTGCCCTGTACAATGAAACTGTATCATTCCTTGACTGCTACTTCCGTGAGAACTGACTGTGAATCCGAGCAAGACAAAATCCTTCACAACTTCATCTTTTTCTCCATTTATCACAATATTCCTATGAGTTCCTATTAGTGAGGATTGTGTTCTTTTAAACATTGAGTTATAATCGTACTGAAGGCTGCAATCCATGATCTTCATCTACAAGTGCTTCAAGAAGTCCTCACTTTTAGTAGGCAAGTTTGGTTCATTTGCAAATAGCCGATGGTTAATAAGCCTCCATTCCTGATGCTGCATTCTTCTTCTTATAATGCAGCTTCTGTGATATGCGCTTCCCATACAGATTGAAAGAGTACAGCGAGAGGATACAATCCTGACACACACCTTTCCTGATTTTAACTCATGAAATATTTCCTTGTTTTGTTCATACAACTTCTTGATTCATATGTAAGTTCCATACAACCACAGAACTTTTCTTTAGGGTTAGGGCCCCTAAAATTGTTCTTATTTTTAAATGATTTTTTCTATGCTTTTGCATTTAGCTCTTTGATATATTTGAGTTAGTTTTTGTACAGAGATGAAATACTGACCTTGCTTCATTTCATTGTACCTTGATATCCAGCTCCACCGACACCATATGGCGAATGAGACTCTCTCTTTTTCATTTAATGAATTCAGTCATATTGGTGGAGATCAAGGTACCCATAAGTGTTTAGATTTATTTGGGGAGTCTCAATTCCATACCCCTGGCCTATGTGCCTCTCACTGTTCCAGAGAAGTAGGTGTTATGATCAGAAACTGTGTGAAGCCTCCTATTATGCATCACTTGTTCAATAATGAATCCTATGGTCTTTTTCTTTTTCAAATAAAGGGAGTATCTTGTTTTGCCATCTCCTTCATGAATATTGATGGAATCTGGATCAAGATTGCATTATATCTATGGATTGCTTTGTTAGTATTGACATGTCCACAATGTTGTGTTTCTGTCACGGTAAGTTCTTCCACTTATGTAGAACTTCAGCATTCATTCTTATTTTGCATTTTTAAATAAAACTAAATGGTACTTTTAGTACTAAATGGTTTTCACCCTACCATTAATTATACAAGCAGTTTTTGTGACATAGTGGGTATTCAATGAGCAAATAAGAAATTGGTAATTGAAACCCACCAGCCACCTTCAGGAGAAAAGTTATCTGCTCTTGTGAACAGCTTTAGAAGCTCACAGGGAGGGTTCAACTCTCTCCTTTAAAATCGCTATGAGTTGGAAGTGATTCAAAGGCAGTGAGTTTGTTTGTTTGTTTAAAATGATGTTTTCAACAACTTTAATAGATTTACATATTTTCCCAATCATCCAATATTAGATATAGCTAATAAAATTAACCTACACATACTGACTCTGGTAACATCAAATTAGTATTTTTTAATGCAGACTTCAGATTCCTTGAATAGAAAGTAATAGGACACACTTGTCTATAATTTTATCACTAAATGTAACCTAATAATCCAACATTTAACTTAAAAAATAGTAGAGAACAAAGTACTTTTATCATTCTTAAGTTGAAAATATTTGACACTGAAAACATAATCTCACATTACTCAACAATGTTCGACAAAAAACCCTAAGAAATAGATATGTAATCCTATAAAATCTTAAGAAAAAATGAAGTAAGCTGGAAATTATGAATGAAGAATAGAAGTAATAAAAAAATTTTAAAAAGCAATATTCTCAACACAGAAAAGTGGCTGAACTGATATCAGTTATATGATAAAAATCATGGCAGGGGAAAATCACTTTCACAATAAAATAAAATCACTTTGTTTTGTTTTATAAAACTCCTTATATGTTTTCATGATGATATGGTCATAAATTTATCTTAAACAACCATGAATTTATTTGAGAGACATATCCCAAACTCAAAATTTTCTCTTAAGCACCTCTATAGCTTTAAACATGGCATTAAGTGACTGTATTCATATCATAAACAACTCCACCTGTGTTTTAGGATTTTGGGTACAAGTAGTTGGGTTTTCACAGTCTTGTGCATCGTGCAGCATTTTCTTATAGAGTTTTAGTACCACTGAGCATGAAACGGAGCAGACCACACTTCTGAGATCAGCACCTTCTGGCCACAGATTCCGAAGTAGGGACAAGTTTTGATGTACCTGAAATATGTATATATATTTAAGAGCTGTTGGCTATTTCTTAAAGTTTTAAAGCATAGATAATATCAGATTAGTTATATGATACCTTTTAAACATGCTTTGTGAAAACATCCTGGAAGTTACCTTTCAGGTAAAAAACAGATTGGTTCAGAAAATGTACAATAGCACCTGTGAATAATTGGATAAATCAGAAGGGTGAAATAATCATTGATTTAGACCAGATCTTCTTAAGAATTTACCAAAGAATCAATTGTTTAAATGCCACTTTTAAACAGTCACAATTTATTTTTGTTTTTTGGGTCATCACTGCTCTCCGGTGGTGGGAGTAGGAGGCCCAGCCCCACTGCTGGAATTGAACCTCCGTCCCAGTGGGCCGCAGTCACGCACACACCCACTACGCCACCGGGGCTCAGCCCAACAGTCACAATTTCTTTCGCAGCTGTATAGGAAAACCATTGAAAAAGCTCATTCCCAGAAGACAGGAAATTTTCAACATTTTGGAGGAGAAAAATACAGATAGCTAGAAAAGGTATGTAAGCCATGATCTTCCTTAATTTTATTGTGTCTCGAATATTAGGTGTTTTGCAGGAAACTACCAGAGTTTAAGCCAATAAATTTAGCAAGCCTACTGCTGTTGCAACATCTCTGAGTGGTATAATTTGTTCAATGATCTGGACATCAAAAGAAACTGACTTAACCCATTGCTGTTGAATTGATTCTGACTCATAGAGGTCCCACAAGAGAGGGTGGAATTGCCCCCAGAGAATTTACAATTTTGTAATTTTTATGGAAGCCCAGCTGTATCATTCTCCCACAGTGTGTTGGAAATGCTGGCCTCTCAGTTAGTAGGTGTGGGATGAATATAGGACTTTCCCATAATTAATATCTCCTATGTGTTAAGCAAATATTAGAAGCTATTTGCCTGCACTTGGCAGGAGGTCAGATGTTCAGAGGTATTCTTCCTAAAGACTCCAGCCATCCAGACACCATTATCTCTCCCACAAAAGACCTGCTGGACCCTGTCCCTGTTGTTAGGACAATAGGTCACTTTCCCTGAAAGTTTGGTTAAATCAAGTCTCCAGCCTAAGGACAATCAAGGTTAGGCCACCATCATGAATCTAAGGTCCGCCACTTTGTCACATGGAGACACCAATAGCTCCTTTTCCTATAAGACGTGAGCCCCAGAATCGTCCCCCTCATCAATCCTTTCTTGTGACATATGTCCTTACCTGTAATTAGAGAGCTTGCACATCCCCATAGATTTATATAGCTTGGCAAGAATAAAGGAACTCTCTGTTGCCTCTCCTCACCCAACTCCTCTCCCTTTCCTCCCTGTTTCCTTTCCCTGTACCCTCGCCTCTTCCTGCCCATTCTTTCTCCACATGGATCACCAAGTGGAGCTGAAGTGAACATGCTCCCATAAAATGTGCCTGACTCCATTATTTCTATCTCTCATATTTTCTAGGACTTCACTATACTCTTTCTTTACTGTAGCTGTACAACTGTGCCACCGGACCTGTGGTGATATGTTAGAGGCTGGTCCTCTAACAAGCAGAAGAGCTCTAATCACTGTACTAACAGGGTCCCTGTGATCGCCTTCTAAAAGAGCACAGTTGTTAAACATCCTCTGGAGTCCAGGTCTACACTAACACTCGTGGGTCTAATTCCACTCCAGAGAAATTTTTTCTAACTTCTTCTGGCACCATATTGGGCAGTTTGAAGCTGAACACATCACAAACTGCACCCCTACATAATCAGAACAGATATAAATGCTGTTCAAATAAAAGTCTGTTTTTAAGAATTAAAAATTAATTAAAAAATTTTTTTGTTCGTGCTGACCTTATAAAGTTTCCAGATTAATGGGTTAATGTGCTTATTACCTCTTTCTGCATGTCTTCCAAGTCTAACTTCATCTGACCATACAGGAATATTTCTGTTTTCTGTAACTTTTGGAAATACTCTCTCATGTAGGTATACATGGCATAATGCAGTTGTTTTTCATGCTGAACAAGAAAACATTTGTTTATTTTATGATTAATTAAAATACATATTAGAGAACTTTATATTCATGATTACTTGACTACATAAAAATCAGTTAGTTAAAACATAGTAGATTAACCATCCTTTTTGCTTATGTCACCCATGAATATAATTAAAATATATTAACTACCAAAAATCTACCATTTAAGCAAATTACTGACCTTATCTCCACAGGCTATTATTTTATCTTGTTTTTTTTTTTTTTTTTGGTTTTTCAGAAGCCCCACCCCCAAATGAAAGAAATTATGTGATATACTCAATCCCTAGTATACATAACTATATTTATAATTATGTTTAAAGATATAAAACTATTCAAAATAGTTTCAAAAGTGCTAACAAGATAAACAGCAAAATGTTTTCTTAATTTTCAAAGCAAAAATGCATGAGGAAATGGCAGATATTTTTAAGTGCATGTACACTTTTCCTGCCTACACAAATACCAAATACCTTATTAAACGGCTCTGTGTGGGGCATATGTGAATGTATGTACACACCATTGTCCTTGTGTGTTGTTTACCTCTTCTCCTATATTCTTTGCATCTTGTATATGAAATTAGCTGAAAATTCTCTTTATATCTTTCAAAAATTTCCAAACCATTGGTTCGGTCCACAAGAAAAAGTACCTTTTTTCCCCCCATTCTTTGACAAACTAGTCACCCTCAACTGGCTTTTTCTGCTTAACACATTTTAAAAAGTCAACCCTTTTTCCTCTAGTTAGAAAGTAACTTCAAAGTTTTGTCAAGACCAGAATTTTCAAGTAAAGACTTTACCTCACTGGATAACCTTTTCCCACATTCACATTGTTCAATTCTTCTGGGCATTCTGGCACAACTTACCTTTTTAAAAAACTCTTTGTGTGAATAGAGACTTGGGGCATAGTATCCATGAATTCTAAGGACATCACTCTCTTGTCCCAAAGATAGTACTATGTTAATTTTCTTCTGAAGAGCATGTATGATAAACATGTTGAGAAAATTTGTATGATGAGATGTTATTCCTTCTTCTGTGATAATTAGGAAATATGGATAACTTTCCTTAAGAAATGTCTCCCATTCTGGAGCCAAGAAATTGGAAAAGTCTGTGTGAATGGTTACATTGGTATTGCGCTCAAGATGTTGAATTAGTGTGGTACGAAGGGCCAAAAGTTCAGGGAAATCAAAATACATGTTTTCTACATCCTGTAGAGAAAGATGCTAAGGTTAGAAATAAAAGAGAGAGCCCTGTCCACTTTTAAAGCTACCCTGTGTACAATTTCTTATATACACACAGAATAAGAAATTCAATGTAATTAAAATGTGTCTTCTCATAAAATTGTGAGATAAATATAACCCTTTATTTGTTTTCCTACTGTCAATATTCGATAGATTCCTATTGATAAAGACTTTGATTGCTAAATATGTCAAAGACCAATAATAGCTGTCCGAAGCTTTGAATTTTTTAATACT
>PVJH01041440.1:0-14969 GCA_004026705.1 Nesogale talazaci | reverse complement strand
CCTCTTCAAAGCCAGGCGTTCCCCCCAGCTCCTCTGGAATGACCGCGTCTTGGTCTCCTTCTAGCACCTGCCCTCCACACTGCCTTCCCAAACACCCCTGCTCACAAGCCCCACCCCCCCCTTCTTAGATCAAGTTGGGGCCTTTCAATGCGGCTCCTCTCTCCCCCTCTCCCCATCTCTCCAGCTCCCCTGCTTACTGCGAAGACCCACGTGTCTCCCCCCTTCCCATTCCTCCCTCCCTCCTTGGTATCCCCATGGATCACCACCAGCAATGACTAGATTACTCGCCACCTCTTCTCTGACCCTTCCCAAGGGGTCCCAATCCTCTGCTCCCAGATGTCCAGCCCCTTCCTCTTTGCAAGGTTGGGGAGTCTCCACAACCCCCTTTGTCGGTGCCTCCACTTGCTCTGCTGCCTAACTCTGGGGCTCCCATCGGGCAGGCAACCCAGGAGGGCTCCCACTGTCGGGCTGAGCCTTGCTGGATTCAGAGTAAGGTCACTCCCCCACCAGTTTCATGAGCGCTCCGTCCAGCCGAGATGATTAGTTTTTTCCCGGAAGTAGAACCCGTGCCTCTCGAGTGAAACCGAGAAAAGATCTTTAAAAGCAGTGACAATGTCTGACACTTTCTAAAAGGTTTGTGGCCTCAGAATGCCAACGGGCACTCAAGGAACACCCTCCGTGGCCATAGGAAGCTTTAAAACAAGTCCCGTCTATCCTGGGGCAGCCTCGTGCCAGCAGCCCCCCGCCAACGTTGCCCTGGCTGCTGTTCTGCTTAACCCCCTCCATTCGCTACCATCGAGTCTTTGCTAGATGCCCCCTGGTGTTGCTGGCTGGTCCCTTCCTAGCCCCGCAGATCTGGAGAGGCCTCAGGGAGACCCTCCAGGGGACCCAGGCATCGGGAGGAGGTGCCCAGGCAGTCCCGAGGGACAGTGGCCCAAGGGAGTAGGCACACCAGGTCTGGAGTTGAATTTGAGGGCATTGAGGCATCAAGGGGTTAAGAGCTTTGCCCACAGGCAGACATGGGCTTGGTGCCCAGCCCTGACACTCACTCCAGCTGCCAGGAGCCTGCTGGGCACTTGAGCCAAACATCAGGCCCCAGTGTGTGCTGGGTACAGTGTTAGGGGAGTCAGAGGCAGGAGTATTTTCTTGGCGATAGGAATGAGGGGCGAGGGCGTAGGGAAGGCGACAGAGGCGGGTGTTGCTAGAAGCTCACCAGCTGGAGAAGAAGGCATAGCCGGGCAAAGGCTTGAAGGCGGCCAGGGCACAGCTGCATCTCCATGAAGGGCACTCAGCTACGTCACAACATGCGCCGAGCCCTCACCAGGTGTAAGGCAGGCTCACAGGGACCCAGGCTCGCCAAAGGTCTGGTCTCTGGGACCCAAGGCACAGGAGGGATGGACCCACTGCCATGAAGGGGGTGGGGGGAGAAGGCTAAACTGTAGGTCAGGTTGGAGGCTGTTTGTGGAAAGTTATATTCTACCTACGCGGGGTCTATGAGCCTGGTGCCAGTCGAAAGGGGACCAACAACAGGCTGGGCTGGCAGGGTGGCGTTCTGTGCGGAGAGCTCATGACCTGGAACACAGCCAGAGGTGGGCTTGTGTTGGTGTTGTGTTGATGATCTGAGAGTCAGATAGACAAAGGGACAGCTCTCTCTCTCTCTCTCTCTCTCTCTCACACACACACACACACACACACACCCCTTCAAATGCACCCCTGGCTGCCAAGTCTATTCTGACTCACAGCGAGGCTGGAGAAGGGAGTAGAACTCACTCATGGGGCTCCCCAGGCTGTCATCATTACTGGGTTAGTCCAGGTAGAACTAGAGAAACAAATCCATAAACACGTGTTTGTATAGAAGGGAGAGGTTGATATACAAGAGGAATGGAACATTGAGAAAGCATTCCAACCCAGTCCGGTCCAAGTCCATAAGTGCGGTATTAGCCCACATGTCCAATACCCATCCAGAAGTCCTCTTTAGGCTCGCAAAGCCCATGCAACGATGCCAGGACAATCACAGGCCCGTGGATGCAGAGTCTGGTGCAGCCAGGGGTGGTAGAAGCATCTCAGCGCTGGCAGGGGCCTCTCTGGGACTCCTCAAGCATCTCAGCACTGGCGGGAGTCTCCATGTGGCTTTTCCGGCTTCAGAGGTCTGGTTCCATCAGGGTCAGCCCATGTGGCTTCTCCTCTGGGATGGCTCCCAGGGAGCCCGCGTTGTGTCCTGTCAGCTGCGATGTCTCCCAAGGACTGAGACTAGAGTCTCTCACCTGCATGGGAAGAAATATCGCGAGATACCCCAGAATTCTCAGAGAAAGCCCACACAGTGGTCTCCTCAGCTCTGTCCAGATTGACAGGCTAGTCTCCACCCCTACCCTCCCCATCATGAAACTGATGCCAAAGTACATGACCGCCACAACTACAGAAACGGATCGCCACAGCTTTCTTCCACGCAGGGCAGCTGGTGCATTTGCACGGCATCGAAGGATTTGTACCACATCCAATCCATGTTGCTGTCAGTTGCGACTCCCAGGGGCCCCCTCTGTACAACAGAACAAAACACTGCCCTGCCGCGGCCGGCCTCACCATGCCTGAGTCCACCCATGCAGCCCCTGTGTCCATCCATCACGCCAAAAGCCTTCCTCTGTCTCTTTGCCCCTCTCCTTTCCCAAGCAGGGTGTCCTCCTCCAGGGACTGGTCTCTGGACAGCATGTCCAAAGTACACGAGACAGTCTCGCCTCCATCCTTGCCTGTAAGGGGCACTCTGGCTGGATTTCTTCTTCCAGGAAGCAGTCCATATGGCTTTATATACAGTCCAAGTCCAAGTCAATCCACTGTGGCACAAAGAGGTCAAGGAAAAGAAAACTCAACAAGCCGCCAACTCAAAAAACCAACTCAAATCAAACTCACAGCTCTCAATCCTGATTCGTGACCACCTTAAACAACTTACTGAGTTGCTGCTGATGTTTCGTGAGGCCCTTGAGGAGTGACTGGTGGTTTTGAACTGCAGACCTTCTGGATGACAGCTCAAAGCATACCCACTGTGTCACCAGGGATCCCCAAAGTCCCAGAGTCTCCTGTTTCTTTGAACCAGATGGGGAAGACCGAGAGCATGAAGAAAGTCACCTGCCCTTAAGCCCAGCTTGAGGTCATAAAAGCTAACCGCGGGAGCCATGCCCTGGGGCTGTTATATTGAGGATCTGGGAATGAGGGCAGGGGGCCCAGGCCTGTGGTGGCCAACAGACCAGAGGCAGGTATGGCCCTGCCCCGTACCAGAGTGGCAGGTTCATCTCTGGCTGCTGGGATCACATGCTGCCCTCCCTTTTGTGGCTGGAGGGACAAGATGCAGAGGGACTCTTGCTGTTAATCAGCACGACTAAGTGCCCCATTCGCCTGGGTTGGTTCCGGGGCACACCTAGTATCCACAGAACCCACTTTCAGGCGTAAGCATGTGTTGGTTTGACAATGAATTACACTACCTCCCTGCTATCAAGCGATACCCCTTGCTTTAAACTAACAAGGGCCCAGACATACACGCCTTTCTTGGCGCTGGCCACTGCCCGAGCTGCCCTCTGGGAGTCTAGTCCAGGCCTCTTCAGCCCATAGGCCTCCCTGAGCACCCAGTCGAGTCCAGAGGCCTCAGCTTTATCTTCCAGAAACCACCTTCTCTTCTCCAGAGAGCTTAGCTCGGGGGTCACGTCACTGTGTGTTCCTTCCTGTCCATATTGGATTGCTAACTCTTCCATTCCAGACGGCCTCACTCAAAGCAGCCACCACAACAAAACGGACTGCCACTGAGTTGATTTTGACTCACAGCGACTCCACCGGGCAGGGTAAAATTGGCCTGGTGAGTTCCCGAGACTAACTCTTTATGGAAGTACAAAGTCCTACCTCTGTCCCAAGAAGCAGACTGTGGTCTCCAACCACTGACCTTTCTTTAAGGCCCAGGAAAGCAGGGACCCTTGTCTGTTCCTGCTCACCAGGGCAGCCCCTATGACCCGCAGACAGTAGTCTGTTTGGCCCCACAGTGACCCTACAGGACAGAGTGGAAATAAATGCCTTATGAAGTTTCCGAGGTCGTGACCTTCATGGAAGCAGACCGCTGCCTCTTTCTCCCATGACGCGGTCGGTGGGGCTGAACCCACAGCGGACTGGTTAGCAGCTGAGAGCTTAACCCGCCCCACCACCACCCCCTCCCCCGGCCCCCGTCCAGGGACTCTGATCCAGATAATACCCAAGCCCCCGACCAAACTCCAACAACTCACAGAGAGGCCCTAGGACAGGGTAGAACTGCCCCTGTGAGTTGCGGGTGGTTTCGAACTTTGGACCTTTCCGCTCACAAGCCAGCACGTAGCCACTACACCACCAGCGGTCCTATGCAGATGATAGAGATGATGGATAAACATAGCGTCATCCCCAGGGTAGCAGTGTCCTCTAAAGAAAACTTCAGCCAGGCGAATAGACAGGAAGGGGTGGAGGTGGCCAGGCCTGGCTTCTCCGAGGAAGGGGGCCTTTGAGCTGAATTCGACACGCAGTGGGGAGGGGGGCAGACGAGTGTGTGGGTGGGGGTGCCAGGAGGGGGAACAGCATGTGCAATGGCCCCACCTCGGTGGTGGGGGTGTGATGGGACACCACTAATTACCTAGGGTGCCTTCAGCCGTCTCTGAGCCAAGGCTGCTAACCCCTGATCTGGAAGCCAGCGTAGTAATTATAATTATAGCGGTGAGATGAGTGCGTGCGTGCGTGTGTGCGCGTGTGCTGGAGCGTGCGCGTCTGCACGTGTGCGTGCAACTTTGCGTGTGTGTTCAAGAGCCAAGGTCTGTCTCTCTTTATACCCTCTCCTGGCTCGGTATGCTAATAAATCGGAGGCCCGGTATTGCAGATGCAACCATGTGTACCTTTATTCTTAAAGGGCACAATCGGTGAGGCTGCTGCCACTGAGCTGCCGTTTTTTGGTTTTTGTTTTTGTTTTAGTGTTTTTTTAGGCATCGTTGCCTTCACTGCCCTCAGGTGGTGGGACTAGGAGGCCCAGCCTTTGCTCCTGTGAGCTGGAATTGAACCTCCATCCCTGTGGGCCGCAGTCCCGCGCACAACCACGACGCCACCGGGGCTCAGCCTGAGCTGACGTTTTACAAGAAGAAACCCCATGCTCTGGAATTCTGAAATGTGATGAAAATCGTATGTCACTGCAAAAAAAGCCCGCAGTCGGCTGGGCGGGAAGCCGGGAATCAGCTCCGCTCAGGTACGTGCAGGCTCGGACGTGCTAGGGGGCTGCTTCTTCCTTCCCCAGTGCTCCCCCAACGGTGGGTAGGAATGTCCGTGTTCGCTCCGTTCAGCTGAGGCTCTGGATCAGGGGATGGGGCTCTCGAGGGTAGGAAGAAGTCTGGACTGAATGGATGCCGTCCAGAAAAGGAATCCCCGCACCCCTGACCTGCGTCAGCACACGGCCTCAGGGAGCACACGTGCAAGCCACAGCACCGTCCCGAAGCACGCCCTCCCCTCTGCTCCCTGGGTGGTCACATGTGCTCACGAGTGCATGTGTATGCGTGCAGACACATCCTCCTCTCCCCTCTGCAAACACAAAGCCAAGGTCGCCGGGATCCCGCTATTCCAAAAGGCTTCTGTTTCCGCCTCTTGGTCGGCAGGTGTCCAAGCACGGTCCTGAGTTCTAGAAGTGACATCTGGGAAGAATGATGGCCAGTTCTGCACGAGACTGAGCCCACACTCTGCCGGGGACACCAGGCAAGAGCTGGGCCGCAGCAGGAGAGGGGGTGTTGTCCAGGGTTCCCCCAAATTGGCCTTCAGTTGTCCTCCCTCCAGGAGGAGTCACCTGGAAACAGGGGAGCCAGTTCGGAGACTCTCACAGCCCCCTCTCTCATACCCCGCGCCCCCTCCCCACACACACAGCTAGGCGTTTCCTTTTAAGACTTGACTTTCGGGCTGAGCCCCGGTGGCGTAGTGGTTGTGCGCGGGACTGTGGCCCACTGGGACGGAGGTTCAATTCCAGCAGTGGGGCTGGGCCTCCTACTCCCACCACCGGAGAGCAGTGATGCCCCCCCCCCCCCAAAAAAAAGACTTGACTTTTTCCTCTTTTTTAATCATTTTACTTGGGGGGGGGGGTCGTGCAACTATTATCACCATCCATCCATCCAATGTGTCAAGTACGTTTGTACGTATGTTGCCATCATCATTCTCTAAACATTTTCTTTCACCTTGAGCCCTTGGTATCAGCTCCTCATCCCCCTGGCTTCTTCCCCGCTTGATTTTTCATACAGCAAAGTTCAGGCCGTTAAAGTCCAGGAAACGGAACATTTTGGCATTTTATCTAAACAGTGGACAAGGAAACTTCGCCCCACGAGCCCTGGCGGCACAGGGATTGGTTGCAGTGCTGGGCCACAGTCCGTGATGGAGACCCACCAGGCTGCCACGCCCGGCGGAGAACGTGGTGGTGGTCGGCTCCCAGAAAGCTTCATAGTCGGCAAAACCCTGGGGGGCCACTCTTCTCTGTCCCCAGGGGTTGCTGCAAGCCAGTATCAACTCACTGACCACCGCCCCCCCTCCCATATCGCATCATGAAAGCAGAGCCTTCCTTGTGTCCCTCCCCTCCCTCCTGCCTTTGCTTCTCCCCAGAGGCAGCAATCGGCCTTTTCGGCCTCTCTACAGATCCATAACCCTCATGCCACGGGTGCTTGTGTTACGTGGGCTAAAATGTTACTTGTTAAAGATGTTACTTAAAATGCTACTTGGGTTTCACCTACATGCACAGTTTGAACGTTGGACCTTTGGAGACTGAGCCCCGTTGGGTTACTTTTAACGCTGGGCGATTAGATTTTGGATGCAGCCCCCTGTCTTGTCTGCTACATTTTCTGCCGGTGACATTTCCGGGTCTTCAAGTTGTCACTGTCACAGCCAGTGGGCCCACACCCCTCTCCTGATGGACCGCAGAGCAGAACCCCAGGACTGCCTGCAGGGCTGCGAAGAGTGCCTGCTCTAGTCCAAGCATCGGATCACATCATTTCCCTGCTCGACATTCCTCTACGCCTCCCTATGTCCTGAAGGAGAACGTCCACACGCCTTTGCCGACAAGGACATGGTCTGCTTCCTGCCTTTCCCCGGAACCCCTGGCCCCTGAGCACACACTCCTCTTTTGCACCTTTGCTGAGTGTGCCCAGAACACCCTTCTCTCGCTTCTGTGACCCGACACATCCTCTCCATCTTCAAATCTCACCTCCTGTGTGGCGTGTTCCACAGAAGCCTGCCTGATTCGCAGGCCGCACACATGCCACGTGACACTGCCCCACCTTGGCTGCCTGTCCTCTCAGCCCTGAGCCTGTGGATGGGGATGCCAGGGCCCCCAGCGCGTCTCCACCAGCGGCCCCCGGGCCTTAGCACAGAGCTCGGCCGTGGTCCGAGACAGTATTGGTGAGAGGGCAGGTGTTTGGCAGGTGGAGACGTGAAGCAGCAGGAATGGGACGCCCGGCTTAGCGGCAGCTTAGAGCTCTCATCCGACTTTCCCCAAAGCTCGCCTTTCATTCCGGTCCCTCCGGAGCTTTGCTAGAAGCCCGCGGCTGCCCTTGCTGGGGCGGGGGCGGGGGCAGGTGGGGGTGCCTCCCACGAAACCAAGCTCACAGTCGTTTACCCAGGACATCATCAAGTGCCCAAATTATAGCCATCTCTATCACTTGGCCAACAATTTGGTGTTGTGGTGTGAGGTTATTTCCATGTCTGAAGCAAACAGCTCAGCGCGGCCTAAAGAAATAAATGATATCATGTTTTCATTCAGGAAACCAGATTCCTGGGTACAGAAAGCCTCCCTGGGGAGGGCCGCTGCCGGGGCAGCGGGACAGCATGGCTCCTCTCGGGTTATTTACATGTGTCAGCTTCTCTAACCTCCTGCCTTCCTGCCTTGGCTGGCTTCCTTCCCTTCTCGCAGAGGGCCTGTTGTCCAAGACTGACCAAGAGTCACAGCCTCACGGAGGTGCTGGGTGGGCGTGAAGGCGGGGGCAGCCGGGGTGGCTTTGTCGTGTGGTGTGTGTGTGTGTGTTCTCTCTCTTTTTTTTTTAGAAACCAGCCTTAATTTAAGATAATGATTTCGTTGGTCAGTGATCACTATTTGCAGGGGCTTATTTTGCTCCACGGCAGTTAACTAGGAGAAGTCGAGTCAAAAAGGAATGCTTTCTAAAAGTGTCCACAGGGCACCAGAGCATGTCCTTCCGGGCCGGTTGTCCCACGAGGAGAGACTGAAGGTGCAAGAGACTCTGGGAACTTTTGCTGCAGTCCCACTGGTTCCTGAAAATGCCATCAAAGCCCAGGGTAGCCGGGTCACCCCAAAAGGCATTTGGTTGGACACTTTTTGCCCAAGGATTCCAGTCTTGGCACAGCCAACCCCTGTCTCCCTCCAGCCCTCTCGTCCCTGGCCCACACCCTCCACCCCTGCCTCGTTCAGTTCTTCTAGCACCGGGCTCTGTCCCACAAGACTGACTGACGTTGATGACCAGGCCGGCACTTCCTCCTTAACACTCTTCCCACCCGTCCCATCCCATCTCCAGGGCCAACCCCCCAGAGGCCTTCCCTGACCCCACCCCCTCCTGAAACAGGACCCCGCCTTCTTCTCTTTGCACGCATCACACACCCTGTCTGCTCGGCGGTGAGTTCTATCTGGCAGGGACTGGGCCGGGCCCGCTTGCAGTCACCGGGTCCCGCAAACAGCTCGTTCCTAAGCTGACATGCTCCCCGAAAGGCTGGCAGCTTGAATCTGCTCAGAGGCACCTCTGCAGAAAGGCTTGGCTGTCTGTCGCGTTGGCCGGTGCTGCCCAGTCAGTGCGGCTCATGACCCCCTGCCTCGCATGATGCACGACAGAATGCAGCACTGTCCGGTCTCGCAATGACCTTACACGACTAAGTTTGAATCCATCGTTGCGGGTCCCATGTCCATCCATCTCACCCAGAGGCTTCTTTGTCCAGCATGATCGCCTTCTCCAAGGATGGGCCTCTCCCCATAGGAAGGTCTCACCATCCTGCCTTCTAAGGAGCCTTCTGGCCCTACTTCGTTCCAGACGGATAGGTCCGCTCTCCGGGAAGCCGTCGCGATTCCTCCCCGGCACTTCGGGCCAAAGGCACCGACCCGTCTTCAGTCTCCGTCTTCAAGGTCCGACCAGCGTGCGGGTCTGTGGAAAACAGTACGAGGCATCTCGGGCCCCAAAGGGATCTCCTTGGTCTCCCGGACGTTAAAGGGGCCCCCGCTGCCGCCAGTTTGTCCCCTCCTACCCATTGTTCGATTTGCCGCTGCTGCTTCCCAGAGCACGGACTGTGGGTCCACGAAGAAGACACCGTCCTCGACAGGCTCCTTCTGTGGGTACCACGATGCGCTGCGCGGGCCGGGTCCCCGCGTGAGGATGTGGACTGTCTTTGGCCCGAGTTTCACTCCACACGGACGGAAGGAGGGCCGCAGTCCTGGATCTGCAGCCACAGCGACTTCCCTCCAGCCCTCCTGGCTTCCGGCACGAAGGGTTGGGCCGTCCGCACAGCCCGTGTCATTGTTCTTCTTTTTGATTCATCATTTCATTGGGGAGGGGGGTGCTCTCACAGATCTGATGACAATCCATCTTTCACTTGGGTTAAGCACACTTACACATGGGTGGCAGCATCATTTCCAGAACGTTTTCTTTCTACTCAAGCCCTTAGTATCAGCTCCCATTCCCCTCCCTCTCTCCCTCTCTCCCTCCCTCGTGAACCCTTGATCAATTCTATATCATCGCTGTTATTTCATATCGCACACCAGCCGTTGTCTCTCTTCACCCACATTTCTATTATCTGTCCCCCTTGATGGGGAATGGAGGTGGTTGTTATATAGCCAACCTGGTGGTCAATTCCTCTCCACCCCCACCCTCCCCCATCCTCATGGCTTCGTGACTCCCGCTAGTGTTGCTGAGGGGTTTGTCTGTCCTAGATTCTGTGTCTTGAGAGCTCTGGTTTGTACCAGTGTCCATGCTTCCGTCTAGCTGGACTTATAAGGTAGAACTGGTGACATGATCATGGGGGGTGGGAGGGAAGCATTCAGGAGCTAGAGGAGTGTTGTGTGTTCCCTTGGTGCAATGTGGCACCCTGATACCCTGGCTTTTAAGAAGCCTTCCTCCAATCCCGGGCCTGCGTCTGCCTCGTGGAGTCAGTCCACCTTCTCGGGTGGTCTGCTCGGCACCGAGACGGCTTATGCGCGGTGAAAGGAAACCTCCTGCGTGGATTCCCTCTGGAGCGCGGTCTCCCACCCCGTGGGGATGGCAGGAGTCTGAATCGGCCCACAGGAAGAAATGCTACACTGCTTTTCAACGTCCGATGGGATCCAGTGCCCGTTAGACGCTGACTGTGCACCGGCCCTGGTGGGCGGGGGAGGGTGCGCGCCCCTGTTGGAGTCCATTTGGTTTTGGAGGCCGCTTGCTCCCCACGGTGCCTCCATGCCCAGACCAGGGAACCCGTCATTGATAGGTGCCCAGGGAGCGCAGCCTGCAGGAGGGAGCCAGCAATGGCCGGCGGGCAGAGCCCATGTGCTCTCCGATGTCACAGCCTCTGTCTGTGTCCTTTAACCCCAGCCCACAAACACAGATGAGCGTTAGTTGACCCTGGGCAGCCGTCTTCCTGGTTAGGGGCGGATTGCCACTCTCAGTCCCTTTGTTGCTTGCCTCTTTTTGGGGAGGGGCGGGGGCATCACTGCTCTCTGGTGGTCGTGGGAGCTACCCAGCCTTGCTCCCGGAGTGGTGACGCTGGATTTGAACCTCCAAGCCCGTGGGCCACAGTCCGGCACTCAACCACTACGCCACCAGGGCTCAACCTGTTGCTTCCTTCTCGATGGGGCTCTTGCTTCTCCTCCCCTCGCTGGCTTCCTTCCCCATCCTCCCTAATGACATCATACCTCTAGCAGCTTCCCCCATGGGCTTCCTTCCCAAGTCCTTCCCTAGTGTTGGCAGGGGGGAGACACCGGTGGGCCCTCAGAAGTCAGAGTGGGGTCTCTCTGCTCCCTGGGGACCAGCTGGGGGTCCTCAGCGCTGAAGGACTTCAGTCAAATCCTCTCAGCTTCTCTTCCCCCTGCCCTGTACCCACCTCTGTGTGCCCACCTGCCTCTGTCCATCTGCCGGGTGTCTTGGTCTCTTCAGTTCTCCTGAGTGCCACCACCCTGACTTGGCCATCCTCTCACCTGCCCTGGCCTGCCTCCTCCAAGCCCACCTTCGCCAACTGCTGACCCTGACCCTCTGCTGTGGCCTCAGGATGGAGATTCCCCCCACTTCACCCCCATGAGACCCGGGGACCGGCCTGCTGGCCTTCCCTGTTCTCCAGCCACCTCCGCCGCAGCCTCACTGGGCACTCCTTTGTTCCTCCAACGCCTGTCAGCTGGGACCCTTTACCTGTGTCACCTCCTCCGTCCAGCTTCTCCCCCGGGCCTCAGTTTCCTCCTGGAAGCCCCCCAGAGCCTCCGGCCCAGCTAGTGCTCTGCAGGATTAAGGGGGCGGGTGACAGGGAGAAGAAAAGACAGTGGGGGATTGGGCTGAGCCCCGGTGGCATAAGTGGTTGAGTGTGGGATGGGTGGCTGGCTTCACAGAGTTGGGCCTGACCAAACTCAACATCCGCACCCTTAACCCACAAAGGAGTCTGGCTTGAGCTCCGCGGCACCAGGAGAGATTTCATGGGAGGAGGAGTGGATTCTCCTGAGACAGACCGTGAGAAGGCAGCAAACCCTGGACTTAGTCCGTGAGTTATGGGGGTCTCTGGGGATGATGTTGGCCCAAGCATCTCCTGACTTGGGCCACTGTTTTATTTCAAAATGAAGAGTCAGCAAACCACCCACAGTCCCAGCCTTCCTCGTCAATACAAAAGCATGCTTGCATGTAGGGGTAATTCCTTCCAGCCTCATTTCCTGCCTGTGCGTGCCTCGCCACCGTGCCTAATGGAGACCTAGTCCGTGGGGCTAATGGGCATTGTCTGGGGTCTTCTGACCCACCTGTGACTACCTTCTGTGCCTTGGGCCGGATTCCAGCCCAGGACCCTGGCCTCCAGCAGTCCTTTGCTCCCTAACATCTGCCGGTGTCCTTCTGCCTGCTCCAGCCTTTCCACGTTGCCTCTGCCTGGGCATGTCACACTCGCCCGTCAGATCTGACAACTCCATAGGGGCTGCTGAGAGACGGAAAAAGCAACCATCCGTAGTTGAGGTTCCGAGACGTTCTACAATGAAGATGCGCCAAGAGAAGGTTACGCCCTGCACAGAGAGGCGGCAGTGGCACAGGGGACACGGTCCAGCGGCCCACAGACCGGGTACAGCAGGGCATCTTGGGAAGGAGGTTGGCTTGCAGAGTGGGGCGCCCTGGGGGCACTTGTCGGCGCTGAAAAAGCTCAGTTAAGCTGGCCCATGGCCCACGCAGGGCAGAAGCCTCGGAGCCAGAGTAGGGCCTGCCTGTGGACCTCGCTGAGCGGAAACACGGCGGACAATAAATAATAAGGGTGGGAGGGCCAGGAAGCGCCAGACTGCTTGTGATCGCACAACTCATTTTAAAAGTGATTTAACCACGGAGGGGAGGGGATGCTCTAACATGATGTGGTCATGACTGTACAAGTCTCCTAAATAGGATTGAACGATTGGATGATATGACATGTGAACTGTGTGTCAATAAAACTGTTGGGGAGGCGGGAAGGATAAGAAGCAAGATGGGCCAAAGGGCTGTGTCCTTTCTGATCCTGAACTGTAAGCTGCTAACTTCACTAGTAAGTTGTATGATTATTTAAAAAAGGAAGATGGGTACAAAGATTACCATCTATGTTAGACAGGGTTCTCTAGAGAAACAAAACCAGGACACTAATAATTATATGTGTGTGTCTGTGTCGCTAGCTAAATGGGTAACATATGAAATAAACATGTAATTCATCTATAAAGCAGTACAAATAGCTCAGTGCAATTCATTCCCATGAGACAGCTAATACACTGGCAGTCCTTAGTCTTGAGGGCTGCCAGGTAGTGAGCAATTCTCTGCCACAGCCCCAAGAAACCCTTAATCTAGTTACTGTCTCTACTGATGCACCCATCCTGGTGCGTGAATGTAAAATACGTGAAACAAAAACCACATTACCTGGCCACCGATAGTTCATCACAGCTATGGGGAGACAGGGGTCTCTGTCCTGGTCAACTCCGTTCCCCTCTGTGCCCTCACTCCTACTAGAGAGGGGGTGCTCGAGAGACACAGTCCCCCCCCAGAGCAGAGAGACTGGCCCACTTGAAGGTCCTTCACTCAGATCAGGGCAGACACAGGGCAAGGGGTTTTGCCCACTGTGGACACAGAGTCCTAAGGGGCTATCTCTACCCGCTAGCCCCTAACCAAAGGACATGAAGGTGGTTTTCTGAGAGAAGACCAGGCAAGGGAGGCCAAGAGGGGTGGGGACTGCTGGACACGTGGACTGCTGCTCTCTAAGGTAACCCAACAGAAAGGGTGGGGCCCTTCTGCCCCAGAGCATGATTGGTGAGCCTGCACCACTGCTGGGCACGGACCGGCGTGATGCCGCCCTGACCCTCTTTGTACAAGCAGACTTCTCGGGGTCTGGGATGATTTGTTTTCCCGGAAGGGAGACCTCTCTGTGACAGTTTCTGAATCCCGTCTTGCCCGATGACTTGCAGGAGATCAGGACCCTTTGGCCATCTTTCATGACCCCAAATAGGCCACGAAAAGGTCCCGTGTCTGACACATGTTAATATGAAACTGAGAAAGGTCTCATGGCAGGCATGACAGATCACCGCCTCAAATTGGGGGTGGGGGTGGGGTATGGCAGTGCAGTGGCTACACGGGGACCATCGAGATAGGTCGTTGGCTCCCGGAGGCCACTTCACATGCATTTGCATAGGGTTTAAGGGTCATTAGCAGATGTTGCCCGACTAGGAGAGGCTGTCTGGGAATTGCCGAGCAAGGGCAGATGGGGTGAGCGTGTCAGAAATCCCATAAGGCCCAGCCATCGCAGTGTGAGCCTCGTGGCAGAAATCCATTGCAGGCCCCGGCAAGAGGCGGCTGCAGCCACCCCTCGGCACGGACGGCTCCTCCCCAAGACCCACGTCCTTCGTGAGGATGTCAGCTCTGTGCAGGCCAGCGCTCCCCAACCTTCCTCGGGCCGCGCCCTTTCGCACAGCGCCTCATGGGGTGGTGACTGCCAACCATACAATTATCTCCATGGCGACGCCATCACTCCCATTCTGCCACTGCTATGAATCGTCGTCGTGCAAATAACTGATGGGCAGGATGCACTTCCCTGGTTACCATGGAGTACCGTGAAAGCATGGTGATGGGCGCAAAAGCAACAGGCCATTCTAGATTGTGAAGTCTTTCTTTCTTTTTTTGGGGGGGGGGGCATCACTGCCCTCTGGTGGTGGGAGTAGGAGGCCCAGCCTTTGCTCCTGTGGAGCCGCTGCTGGAATCGAACCTCCATCCCCGTGGGCCGCGGTCCCGCGCACAACCACTACGTCACCGGGGCTCAGCCCGAAGTATTTATTTCTAATGGCAAATCAATGAAATATTGTCTTGAAGCCTGGTGTAGCATGGGACACAGTCTTCACACTGGGTACTCGTAGGTAGGTGCATCTGTATGTGGGTGGACCTGCTTGGAGACGGATAGAGGAGCGGTGTCTCGGTTCCTAAGATTATGGGAAGGCTGAGCCCTGGTGGCGCAGTGGTTGTGTGTGAGACTGCAGCCCAAAGAGTTGATGGTTCAAATCCCGCAGCAGCTCTCCAGGAGCAAGGCTGGCCTTCCTACTCCCACCAGGGTAGTGATGCCACACACACACACACCAAAAAAAAAAAAAAAGACCATGAGAAATATGTGTTTTACTGATGGTCTTAGGCCACCCCTGTGAACGGGTCGTTTGACCCTCAGAGGGGTCTCAACCCACAGGTTGAGAACCGCTCGTCTAGCAGGGTGGTGGGGAATGCCAGCACTCCACAGCGGACAGTCCC
>PVJH01041439.1:0-14955 GCA_004026705.1 Nesogale talazaci | reverse complement strand
TGGTGGAGGTGGAGGTGGTGGTTGTGGTGGTGGAGGTGCTGGTGGAGGTGCTGGTGGAGACGGTGGTGGTGGTTGTATTGGTATTGTTGGTGTTGGCAGCTGCTGCTGACCTCAACTCCCAACTGCCAGTGACCACATACACAATGAAATCCCACTATGGGGAACTAAAGGTTGTTATGGGTGATTCTCTGAAGTAGACAGACCAGGCCTTTCTTCATGGTCCCTCTTAGTCTGGACTCAGTGTTCAGCATCATAGGAACAGGTGAGCTTCCCTGGCAGGTGGGTGGTGCCTATGTCTGAGGAGCAGGGCAGGGGTTAGGCCTGCATCTCCCACCCGAAAGGCATGCCTTCCACTTCCCACAGAAGCACCACAGCCCCTGTTCACAGAGCTGGCCCCGACTCACCTGGCTGGTCCCAGCTCTCATGGTGACCCCTGTCCCTGCTGGCCCCTCAGGAGCTCCTGCTCTCCTCTTCATCCCTCTCATCAGACCCAAACATCTCCACGCCCTCAGGAAGGTCTGAGAGGAAACCCATACAAACCCATAGTGACCAGCGGTCCCTGGATCCACCATGCCCCTGATCCAGCTGCTGCACAGCAGGACTTTGAGGTCTCTTCCTGCCTGGTCAGCTGGGGCAGGACAAGCAGGGCTCAAGTTTGCACCCCAAGCACAGGCTTGTCACCCCCACATCCACCCTGCCCACATTTCTTCTCAGAGCAGCAGGCAGCTTAGGCTGAGTTCCCAAGAGTGTGAGCTACAAAGCCAGGCGTTCGAATCCCGGCTTCCCCATCACCTCTCTGTGGCAGCTTTCTGCTCTGCAAACTGGCTTCCTGATAAGACCAGCTCCATATCACTGTAAACATTCTCAGAACGGTGCCTGGCACACAGGCCAAACCTAAACCCAGCCCTCCAGAGGATGCCGACTCACAGCGACCTTCTGGGTCTGTAAATCTTCATGGGAGCAGACAGCCTCATCTTTGTCCCAAGAATCGGCTAGTGGGTTTGAACATCCCATCTTGCGGTCAGGAGCCAATGCCTAACCCACACCAGCACCAGGGCTCCTTCGACACACATGACCATTGTCTTTGTTGATTATTAACGAGGGGGGCAAGCCCGGTGCTGGTGATGCCCAGAGAACTTTGGGGACCTTCCATCTTCGTTGTCCTTTCCCCAGATGGGGCCCAGCACCTGGAAAGGCAAGGTCCAGCCATCCAAGGTGATGGGTTGTGCCTGATATTGGCCAGTTCCTCTGAGGGGGGGACTCTGACCTCCCTGTGGTGGCCTCAGAGCTGGCTGGCTGACACTCTGGGAGTGTCACCCCTGTTCCAAGGCTTGGCTGTGGCTCCCGCCCCAGTAATTATAGGGGTCTGGGAGCCTGGCTCTGCTGGCTAAGGCTGGGAAACTCTAGCCGGGCCCGCCATCAGCGCCCCCCCCCCCCCACACACACAGCATACCCTCTCCTCACCACGGAGCTCTGCCAAGCACAAACCCACCTCTATAGACTGAGACAAGCTGATTGGCCCCACTCAGACCTTCGGGCTGCCCATGAGGAGCACCCCAGCTGCCCCCCTTTGCCCGACTCACTCCTGAACTTCAATCTAGTATGTTCTGTATTTGCTGACTCCTCCTCTGCCCCAACCCTCACAAATTCGGTCATTCATGTTAGGGCAGCTCAGTGGCCAGCCAGGCAGGGACCCTGAAAGTGAGGTCCCTACCCCAGGCTCTGAGACCCTCAGAGAGACTCAATCTCCACAACCTTCATAGACTTCCAGTTGATGATCCCTCCCCATCCAAGAGCCCCCCCCTATAGGCCCCCCCATAGCCCTAAAGGGGCACAGACCCCAGGGACCTCAGAACCCACCCCCTCCCTGCCAAGTCCCAGTGCCCAGGGTGGGCGGAACGGCAGCCCGGCCTCTGTCCTGTGGTCACAGCCTATCATTTGGGGCCAGTTTTCCTGGAACCAGGCGCAGCCTTGGCAATTTGGGGGCTCTGGATGGCCACTCCTTTCCCGGCTCAGCCTTCACAGCCCCGTCTTGGAGCAGAGACCCCTAAGACCGCCAGGGGGCTGGGATGAGGTGTTTGCTGCTTCATCCTGACCCATGGAGGGCATGGCTGGTGTGGCCACAGAGAGAGGGTAGCTGGGAGAGTGGCAAAGGGGAGATTAGAGACCACAAGATGGCCCAGCTCAAGCCCGCAAATCTTGCCTCGTCCTTGCTCCCCACCGAGGAGACCAGGGTCTCCCACACCCACTTCTCAGGCCGGAGTTGGAGACTCAGAGAAGTGGATAGCCTGCCTTCACTCCGTCGACTCCTCCAGAAAAGGCCCACTCCCTCCTGGCCCTCAGAGGGGAACGAGAGACAGTCATATGCTGCCTTCCACTCACATGCCTCTTCTCCAGGCACAGTGTGTACAGTGCTGGTGGGCTGCTGACAGTATGGTCAGAAGGTTCAAGCCCACCAGCCGCTCCAGGGGAGAAAGAGGGGGCATGTAAACTCTCAGAAGCCCCAGGGAGCTGCTCTGCGCTGTCGTGCACAGCGGGGCTGAGGCAGAATCCAGGCAGTAGCAATGGGGTGGGGAATTGTGTGCTTTGTTTGCCTGGCACTCCATTCAACAAACGCCTGTTTGGGGGGTCAGGACCCCAGAGGTAGGAGTCTGCAGAGGTGGGAGTGTGGGGTGTAGGGGACACACACCTTTAAATGGTCTCTAGGAGGGCAGAGGACTAAGCAGGACCCCAGTCTCTAAATTCTAACTGGTGTACTATTGATTCTGCTTCTTTCTTGCTCTGGGGCAAGTTCAAGGCGCCCTCCTGGTACAGTGGGTTAAGGATGAGGCTGCTACCCACCAGGTCAATGGATCAAATGCACCAGCCACTTCGTGACAGTAAGATGAGGCTTCCTATCCCCATAAGATTTGCAGCCCCAGAAACCTGAGGGAACAGTCCTAATAGGGTCAGTCTGAGGGTGACAGAACTGCGCCTACCATCAGCAGCACAGTAACTCCCCCAAGGCCCCTTTCACCAACCCTCCGGCCACACGGAGATGGCCAGGCCCAAATGTGGCCTTACTGTGTAACCAGGGCTCATTCTGGTACCTGAGTGTCCCATCTACAGGTGAGACTGCGCAAAGCCACCACAGTGCTCGTCTGAGTGTATACACAGAAGTCACTCCACCCAGCTTGGGGGAGGTGGTGGGGAGGGAGGCCCATTGTCTGTGCTGAGGGCCGGGCAGACAGGGACTGCTGCTAATCACTTCTTCCCAGGCCCTGTATGACAGCCAGGCCCAGTCTCAATGACGGACGGGGGCATGGAGGGGCTGCTCTGGATCCGGGGCTGCCCAACCCCCCAGTGCCCTTCAGCCCCTCTAGGCGGGAGAGATGGCCCCTGCCCAGGGATAGGTACTGTGACAGAAGGGCCAGAGGATGGTGGAAACTCAGGACTTAAGCAGTGGATTCAACAGAGGAGGACTTTCACTAGGGTAAACTGAGGCCAGTGGCTGGAGTACTGAGGAAGCAGGCCTCCTGGCTTCTCCTTCCACCCCCAGAGCGTCAGGCTCTCACTTCCAGGCAGGAACAAAAGCCACTTCCTGTCCCCACCCCTCTCTGAGCACCTCTGCTGGGGAGCAGGTTCATTCTCAGGCCTGCAGCTCTGCAGCCTCCCTGTTCCACTGACAAGAGGGGAAACTGAGACACAGACCTTCAGGGCCTGACCCTGGGTGGCAGAGCACGAGCCTGAGTGTCCGGGCACTTCCTCTGACAGCTCAGCCGCTCGGTGGACGTTCAGGCAGAACCAGTCAGAAGGTGCCTTCAGAGGAGGAAGGAAGCGCATCAAAAGGGACAGCTGGCAATTAGTCACTGGGCCCTTCCATTCCAGGCAGGCCTGGCGCTCACCTGGGACCTGGGTGCTGGCCCTGCCACACGGGTGCTCTGGAATGCAGCCCGGGCCACCACCGCACCCCTCAGAACTTCCCTAGATATTTCTCCACCATTGAGACCTGCCTTGGCCAGGGCGGGCCCATCTGAGGGGCAGAGAGGGCGGTGAGTGAGTGGGGAGTGGACTAATTTCATCCTGGGAGACAGCTATATATAGAAGGCTCAGCCTCAACCTACCTACCCAGGTAACCCTGCCCAGAAGGTCTTAATTTCCTCATCAGTCAGCCCTGGGCAGATTCAGTGGGGCAGATTTTTAAAAAGGAGCTCAGAGGACGGTAAGCCCAGCCCGGCACACAGAGAGGCTGGCAGTCCTTGCTCCTGAGCCAGTTTAGCTGTTTGGGGAAGCCCCCGGTCCTGCCAGACCTGTGTTCCCAGCTGGGTCCCCATGCTCGGTAGTGAGCGGTTGCCATAGAGACTGGTCTCAGCTTCTCTGGCAGCAGAGGACTCCCCCAGGGCAGGGCTGTGTCTCCTCAGAACACCCTCTCAGCTCCAAATGGCCAGCATGCCGCACCAAAGACCCGGCCCACTGCCAGGGTCCACTGCCATTCTGACCTGCTGCGACCCTCGATCAAGCTAGAAAGCTTTATGGGAGCAGCTTGCCTCCTTCTTCTCCCCACCGAGGTGCTGGTGGGTTGGAACTGCTGATTTTGTGGTGACCAGCCCCAGGCATATAACTACGCCACCAGGATCAAGTAGAGGCTAAAAGTCCAGAGAAGCTAGGGAGAGAGGGCAGTTATCCAGTCACCAGTCACCCAGCAGGTATAGGGTCCAGGGCCAGCTCCCCATGGCTAGGCTAGCCTCTAGAATGCTACTGCCTACTGCCCCAAGTGGAGAGATGGAAGTCCAGGGGCAGAGGTGGCTGCGGGAAGCAGCCCGGGAAGAGGGGGTGCAAGACCCTCTCTAGAGAGACTTCCTCTCCTGCCCCGGCAACCCTGGTGGGCTCAAAATGCTAGGTGAGAGGCTACTCGGCTGCTCAGGGTCATAGAAGCAGGAGGCCAACACCCTTAAGAAACTCACAGTGCCATGACTGAATTAGATTGATAGCCATTTACCCAGAAGGGCTGCTGCCCCAGACAAGAGTGTGTTTTGCCAAGCCAGGAGAAGGGACCATGGCCTACCCCCACCTAAGGCTCCTGGGCAGGGAAGACGGCTGCCCTAAGAAAAGGTAAGGGGAGGTGGTCTTAATCTGCCCTGCTGTGTGACCTTGGGCAAGTGTCTACAGTCTGGGGGCATCACTGTCCCGACTGGCCATGATGGCAGAGTTTAGACAAGATTTCTGGGCTCCCTCCGTTTCTTCCAACGGAAGAAAGACAGGAGCAGAGCCTGGCTCCCATTCTCCGGGTGCTGAAGCCGGCTGCCTTCGGGGCATTCTCATGGGGAGGAGGAAGCCAGGCCCTAATTAAGTGGATCACCAGGTGGCACTGGGAATGCCAGGGCCGGGTCAGAAGCTACCTGCGTTCCCAGGATGGAGTCCAGCCCTGCTGGAGGAGGGAGGAATCTGCAGCGTGTGCTCAAACGGACTGTCATAAACAGAGAAGCGGGGCGGGCCTGGCGGCCGAGGTCATAGCACGAGCAGGGCTCGCCACGGCAGAGAAAGCAGTGGTGTTTGTGAGCCGCCTCACCCCCATCCTGGGGTCCGGCTTGGTCCCTGGTGCTGCAGATGCATTCCCATGGACTCCACACACCCCGGGGGGTGGACGGGAGGGAACGATTACCACAGAGGCTGATGGCGTGCCCAAGGTCACATGGCTGGTACCTGGAAATGCCTGCACTCTAATTCTGCCATCAAAGGCTCTAGCCCCATGCTGTCCTCTCCAGGGACCGCTACCAGCCTGGCCACTGACACACACACACACACACCCGGGGAGTAGACAGTCCAAAATCACACATCACACTGAACTTCAGAGACTGAGTTTGAAGAAAGAGTGGAAAACCTCCCACTAATAATATCTTTTTAATGATTGTGGGGTGGAATGGTAACGTCAGGTCTAATGGGCTAACCTGACGACTCAAAACAAAACAAACTCACTGACGACGAGTCCATTTGGACCCACAGCAACCCCACAGGACAGGGAGGAATTGCCTCTGTGATGCTTTACAGGAACAGAAAGCCTCGTCTTTCTCCCAAGGAGGGGCTGGGGGGGGTCCACCTGCTAGCCTTGCAGTGAGCAGCCCCATGCTTAACCCACGGTGCCACCAAGGCTCAGCAGAGATGCCGCACCCATTCATTCCACTGCTTCCCTTGCCTTTTTTGAATGCAGCCAGCCACTCAGAGGGGTTGCATCCTGTAGGGCGATGGCATAGCGTTCCTTCCAGACAGAGCAGATCTAAACCCATCAAGGGGGTGAGCCCTGTGCCCAGGGGATTGAAGGGCGGAGCCTGTTTTTTTTTTTGGGGGGGGCGGGGCCTGTTTTGAGGGAGCCAGGATCTTGAAGTGAGGGTCTTCAAGAAGTGAAGGAAGGGTGAGCCTTCAAGGAGGCTGAGCAGTCGAGCATCACACCCCCTTCCTTCCCTGTCCCCGCTGGGCCGCTGGGCCTGCCAACCACAGATGGACTCAATCCGGGACGATCATTGCCCTGCCCCGCCCCTCCACCAGAGCCAGCAAGCCGTAGTAGTTGCCATAGAGACAATAAATCTTCCTAACTTTGGGAGGGGGTTGGGGTGTGGGGGCAGGGAAGTCTACCGTGAAGAGAGGGAATGATGGAGCCAGCCTTATCCGGAGAGGAAATCTGTGTACATCGGTGTGTTGGGGGCGGGGCCGCCTGTGAGCAGCGGGTGGTGGGAGGCACAGGCCCGGGCAATGTTTGCTCAGGGGTTTCCGGGCCCTCCTCCCTACTGCCCCACTCCTCTCCTCTCAGAGTCACTATCCTCCTCCCTCACCAACTCCCCAGCCACGAGCTCTCTCTCGTCCCCTCCTTCCCATATTCTGACTGGGGACCTGGAGGTAGATAAGCACCAGGCCCCGGACTCAGACTCCGACTCGCCCTTTCCCCCTCATCTCCTGCCAGAAGCCAGCCCCCTGAAGAATGTCAGAAGGAGTGGTCTGGGCTGGAAAAAAACAACCAGCTGGGGAGAGTGATGGTGCTCGAGGCTGAAGGAGGGCGGGGAACTCTTGGGGTCATCTTCGGTGAGGCTCCGTGTCCCCATCTGTCGAAAGAAGTCTAGTTCGATGTGCCACCTGCAGGTCTCTGGTGTCCTGTGCCAACTTCTTCCCAAGAGCGGCATCTCTGCACTTTCATCTAGGCAGCAAGGGACCCAGACATTCCTGACAGGGGTTGGTGCACTTGGGTGACCCTCAGTATTCCTGCCCATCAGGAGTCTGGGCATGCTGGGCATGACCTGACCCAGAAACGGGGGCCACTGGTCCCTGTCACCAACCCTTTCCCACAGAAGGGAGCCATCTAAGAGGTTTTCACATCCTGGGTTAAGGGGTAGCCTCTGCTCTCCCCACAGAGTTCTCTCCTCCTTTTTACACAAAGCTGGGTTTAACCGGGGGGTGGGGGGGGGTAGGTCCAAGCAAGAGGACCTTGGGGGCATGAGGTAGGTGGCCACCCAAGAGGTCATAACGCTAGTGTTCTCAAAATTCCCTTCAGAAGCTTTCCAAAATTAAAAGATGATTCTTTTAGGGAGTGGGTAGGAAGGAGGGAGATGTAGTTTCTTTTTTTCTTTAATTTTTGGTCACTCTAGGTTGGACAGAGCCGTGTTTGGAACGTTCTGGGCTTGTATGCCAGGTCCATATGCACTTCTCTTGTCCCACAGGGAGCTCCCACGAGCCCAGCCTGCCAGGGTCCCTTGCTCTCCCTCCTCACCATCCCCACCCAGGGGCATTTCCATCTAGGGCCAGTCCCTCTCCCCAGGTCCCTGAGCAGTGGGGGAGGGGAGCAAGCTGGACAGAATTTCAGGATCCTATCGGTCCCCAGTGGGCTGACAGATCAACCATCCCACAAACAGACCCCAACATAAGCTGCGACTGGGCCAAGGTCACACATCAAACTTACTATTAGGTGGGGGGGGCTGGATCTCAGTCATTCTATCCATTCCCCAGACCCGGTCCCCAGAAATGCTCAGAGAGCACTGGCGCGTCCCTTTCGTGCCCCAGCGGCAAGGGGCAGAGAGGCTGCAGGCGTCTTCAGGCTTCTTAGCCAGGGCCAGCTGCAAACCGCATCCTGGGTCCCCAGGCACCGCGGACCCGCCCCGCCCCTCCCTCTGCTCCCCGCAGCCCCAAGCCTTTGTCAGCCACGCGCTCACGCGCTCACACACACACCCGCGCCGCCACGCGCGCGCGCGCACACACGCTCTGCCTGGCGCACACCCGCCGGGGGCGCGCGCCTTCCCCGCCCGCACACGGGGGATGGAGGCGGTGGAGGAAGGAAGGAACTGACGGGCCAACAACACGGACAGACGGCCCGGTCTGGGGGAGGGGGAGGGAAGCCTCTGAACCTGCCACTGCGGAGCGAAACAAGGCCGAGGACGCCGACACTGTCCGAGAAGGGAACAACGGGACGACACGGGCGAGAGAGGACGCGCGGGCTGCTCCAGGCGTGGGGACTCCCTCAACCCCTGGCCCTGCGCTGGAGGGCTGGGGGCGGGGGGCGGGGGTGGTGAGGAGGGAGTCCCTGGATCGCACCGGGAACCCAGTTGTGTCTTAAGGGAAGAGCTCCCAGAAAGCCCACGTAAGCTCTGGGGACATGGGGACCGTGCAGGGGACCTAGGACCAAAGGCTCCCCGGGGGTGCCTCGATGCAGGCGGGGATGGTGTCCTAGTGCCGGGGCTGGGTGGGGCGCTCGCTCACCTGCCACGGTGTACCTGTCCAGGTAGTTGAGGACGTTGCCCAAGCTGAGGATGGCGGCGGCCGCCCCCCGTCCGCGGCCCAGGCTGGCCGGTTTGGGCGGCTGCGCGCCAGGGCCCTTGGCAGCAGCTGCGCAGCCGGGGGTGCCGGGGGTGCCCGGGGTTCCAGGAGGTCCGGGCGGGGCCCTCCTCACGCTGCCGGACAGCGTGTGCACCTCATCGTCGCCGGTCGCCACCCCTGCGCCGCTCGCCCCGCGCACCCCGCAGCAGCCGCTACCTCCAGCCCCTCGCGGCGACCCCCGGCGCCGGCGCCGCCGCTCGGCATCCGCCTCCTCCTCCTCCGCGCCGCCCGCCGCCGCCGAGGCGCATTCCAGGCACATCATGCCCGCCTGGGCCGGGGCGGCGGGGGGCGCGGGGGGCAGGGGCCCCAGGCTGGGCCCGCTCAGGGCGTGCGCGCGCCGCGGAGCCGCCGCTGCACCATCTCGGCCGAGCCGGTCGGCTCCTGCGCTCAGGCTGCGGCGCTGCCACGGTTCAGTCCGATGCGCCGCCGCCGCCGCCGCCGCCGCGGCTCTGACAGCTGCCGCCCGGGCCCGCCCACCAGGCCGGCGCCCAATCAGACCCTTTTTCGAGCCACAGCCCCGCCCCGCACGTGCTGCCCCGGGGGGCATGAGGCGGGGTGGGCCGCAGCGCCCTTCCTGTCCAATCCAGGCGCAGGCTCGCTGGAGTCGCCCGACGGGCGGGCGGGCGGCATGGCCGCGCCAGGACCCAGAGTGGGTCTGTGCGGAGCCCAGGCCAGGCCACAGAAAACAGCGCTGGTGACAAGCACGAGCAGCGCGCCCCTGTCTTTTAGATAACCCCTCCCAAAAGCTCACTGCCGCCGGGACCCCTTTACTAGAATATTCAGCTCAAAAATAAAAGCCTGGCTCGTTCATCTAGTAATTAACGCGCGATGGCAAAAAGCACTACCTCGCAAGGACAATCAGCTAACTGCACCTTCTTGGCTTTACACGGATGAAATGGGGCCTCGGATGTGATCCGTCTCCGGCGCCCCCACTGTCTTCTCGTCCTATGCTCAGCGGGGCACTGTCACACAATGTCTGAGACCCAGGAAGGGTCTCTCGGTGTAACTGGTTGAACGCTCTCCCTCCACTGGGCATGGAAACTGCTCCGCGGCACCGTCCCCCACCCCCCCCCACCCCGACTTGGGGCGGCGTCCGGGGGGCACTGCCACACCTGCCTTGCCTTGGCTTGCCTCTGTGAAGCCCTTTCGGGAGAGACCACATGTGGTCCGTCCCTTGGGCGAGGAGCAGGACTCAGCCCCGCCATTGGAGCACCCTGCGGAGGGTTCTGGATGGGTAGGTTAGGAATGCCTGTTGGACAGCCAGTGGGCCTTCAGCCACTACCCGCTGGCCCTGATTTAATCCCTTCTCGGAGGCCTGTGTAAGGGGTTCTGGTGGAGTCGTGGTTACGAATTGGTCTGCTAACAAGGTCAGCAGTTCGAAATGACCAGCTGCTCTGCGGGCGAAAGACGGGGTTTTCTACTCCCTTAAAAAGCTACAGTCGCAGAATCCACTTGATGGCAGTGAGTTTGGGGAGGGCTCTTGAAAACCCAGACATGTGCCAGGTGGCATTTAGTGCCGCACCTGGCACAGAAGGCTGTGTCGCCTGTCTCTCCTGTGACAATCCCGATCTCCCCCAGGGCATATTGTTGTGTCCCTGGACAGGCATAAGAGGGATCTTTCTGGGATAGAACATTAAGAAGGTCCCTCCTCTCCCAAGGGCGGGTATCCCGGCCTCAGCCTTTCAGCTGCGTACTGGGACCCAGCCTGTTTTCCTCTCGGTTGGCCACTTTACTGTTGGTGACACCGCCCGAGTCACCTCTCTGGGTCTCAGTTCCTCCATCTTCGGTAGATAGCAAATGAAAATTAGCACACAACCTCCCCCTCTCCCAAGCAACTCCTGAGTGGATGCTGATGCATGGCGCAGGAGCACGCACGCCCTGCCATCAAGTCGGTGCTGACTCAGATGGACCCCAGTGGACAGGGAGAACGGCCCCTGTGGCTTTTCAAGACAGTGAATCTTCATGGCAGCAGAAAGCCTCGTCATTCCAGGGAGTGGCTGATGGTTTTAAACCACTGGCCTTAGGGATAGCAGTCCAAAGCATGACCCAGTCAGTCACCAGGGTTCCTGATTCTCAGAGGCCATCTGATTGCGTGAAGATCTTGACACAAGAAACCTTACGTAAGGTCACTCTGATTCTGACTCACATGATCCTATAGGGCTTCGGAGGCCGTAAATCTTTATAGATGTAAACAGCCTCTTCTTTCTCCCTCCTAGCTGTGAGCCGTCCAATGTTTATTCACCGTGCCACCAAAGCTCCTTGGGGGTTGTAGGAGGGTGGGAGTTATGTAATTGGGAAATCTACGTGGCCCCACCTTCCCAAGTGAGGGAGACTCCTCTCCCCTGTGATGAGTGGGTGGGTACCTTCTGTGCTCCCCGGTCACCATCCCTAATCTGATCCATTTCCAAAGCGCGGAGACTCCAGGAAGTCCTTTACCGACCCCGCCTCCATTCATGTTTGGAGCTTTGAAATTTCAATGCTTACCAACGAAGCTCAGAGGACAGAAGGTTAGAACAGAACGGCACAGAGCCCCAGAAGCCAGAGGACTACTCCCTCTGTGGCGCCAGCAGCCCCCCCCCCCCCCCCCCCCCCCCGCGCCCCGCACAGAAACGACCCCAGCACGATATGCAGACTCAGGGCTCTGACCTCCTCCCCTAGTGCTGGGAGGTTGGTGCCCACTGCAGATGGCTTCTGGGGCCCCAGGGCCACAGGCAGGTGCAGCCCCTGAAGTGTCGGCTGCAGTGAGTCACGGCACAGCCTAAGGGCGATGCAGCACCAGGCATGCCCCCCTCTGCCCCCACCCTCGCCCTCCCCACTGTCTCTTGTGATCAAAGTTAATCCCCAAGCTGGTGTTTCTTGGCGCCTTCGAGGTGTATTTTAAATTCTGCAAAGCGACTAAAAATACGCTTCAGCGTGTTAGGTATGAATGACTGTGGTGGGAGGTAAGGGAAACATTTCATTCTGAAAGTTGCCTAGCTGCCTCCTTCTAGCTGGCTGAGCTCAAACCTGCAGAGCTGAGGTTCCACTGGGTGGCCAGGGGGCGGAAAGGGGTTGTCAGACAAGCAAGCTGGGAGCTCAATAGGAGTGGGCCAAGACCCCAGCAAGGACCCTCAGGATCCTGGGATGTTGCCAGCTAGAGAACAGGCTCTGCTCAGCCGGGAGAGTGAGGAGGAGGGGGTGTCCAGCACGGGCTGTATGCCCAGCTCTGAAGGAGGCACCACCATGCTAAAGCCAATCCCCAAGCTCCCCTCAGAGTGCAAACGCCTCGTCCTTTTCCCATATCTTTGCCCAAGAAATCCCTCCAGGGAAGACAGAGATTTTGTGTGTGTGTGTGGGGGGGGGGCATCACTGCTCTCTGGTGGTGGGAGTAAGAGGTCCAGCCCCACTGCTGGAATTGAACCTCCGTCCCAGTGGGCCGCAGCCCCGCGCACAACCACTACGCCACCGGGGCTCAGCCCGGGAGGACAGAGATTTGAACCCTTCAGAATGTTCAAGACCTCTGAGCTGTTAAGTAAAGAGCCATTTCCGCCCGTGTGAGTCTACAGCAGCTCCTGTGTGGGGTGAGAGGTCACCAGGGCAGAGGAATCCATTGAACAGTCCTCCTTTCTGGCTGGATAGCCCTGGGCAAGTACAGTGGTCTTCTAGAGGGTCGTGGGTAGTGCCCTCAGGTTACAGAGTTGCAGGATTATTGCCACTTCACCGGCAAAGAGAGGAAATGTGTCCAAGGTAGCATCCCTAATAAATCATGGGAGCACGCCCCCAACCTGGGGAATATGGCCTTGAAGCTGGAGATCACAGGGCAGAATTTTGCAAAACCAATACCTTTTCCCTTGCGAACACTTTATGTCAGCAAATAAACGGGAACTGGACACATAGACCACACCAGATGGAATACACAGGAGTCACATGGACTAATTCTGCAGGAAGAGATGATGGAGAAGCCCAGTCTTAGCAACAGAAGGAGACCAAGAGCCAACTGTGGAACAGACCACGAATTGCTCGTATATACCCAAGTATAGGTTGGAGTTAAAGAAAACCGAAACACGGGCTGAGCCCCGGTGGCATAGTGCTTGTGCGCGGGACTGTGGCCCACTGGGATGGAGGTTCGATTCCAGCTCCACGGAATAAAGGCTGGGCCTCCTACTCCCACCACCTGAGGGCAGTGCTGACCCCCCCCCCCAAAAAAAAAAGAAAAAAAAGAAAACCGAAACAAGTCCAGGAGAGCCAGCATACATCCTTGAGGACATTCCACCCAAATCTCAAGAACAGGTTTGCCTAACTGAACATGTGAGATGACATCATGAACTTCATACATGAAGGAAGCAAAAAAAAAAAAAAAAACGCAAGTTGATTCTGACACTCTGATTCTGACAGTGACTCTCTAGGACGAGCTAGAACTGCACCTGGGGGTTTCCAAGGCTATAAATCGTTATGGGAGCAGAAAGCCTCAACTTTCTCCCAAAGAAAGCAAAAAAGGTCATTGAAGGACAAGGAAGAAAGAAAGAAAGAAAAGACCAAAGTGGATATCAGAAGAGACTCTGAAACTTGCTCATCATCATAAAGTAGCTAGCACAAATGGAAGACATGATGAAGTAATGGAGCTGAATGGAAAACTTCAAAGGGCCGCTTAAGAAGACAAGACAGAGTATTATAATGAAATATGGAAAGGGCTGCAGTTAGAACACCAAAAGAAGAATGTGCTTGGCATAGCTCAAGCTGAAAGAACTCAGCGGGGAAAGTCAAGCTCTGGAGCAGCACTATTGATGGGCAAAATATTGAATAGCACAAGAACTCTTCAAAGACGGTGGAAAGAATTTAGAGTCCCTGCACCAAAAAGAACTGGTTGGCGGGCTGAGCCCCAGTGGCGTAAGTGGTTGAGTGCGGAACTGCAGCCCGCGGGCTTGGTGGTTCAAATCCAGCGGCGGCTGGATAGCGCCCACGACCACCAGAGGCAGTGATGCCCACAATAAAAAAGAAAAAAAGAACTGGTGGCATACAGCCATTTAAGGGGCAGCATATGATCAGGAACCAGTGGTAGTGAGGGAAGAAGGCCAAGCCGCATGAAGACATTAGCAAATAATAATAACAATACTCAGGAATGACAGGACATCAAATAAAGTATTTCAACAAGATGCTGAAGCACTGGAGAGATCCGCCTGTCTATGGCAAGAAATTTGGGACACAATCACATGGCCAACTGACTGAAAGAGAGTCCTCATTGTGCCCATTCCCAAGAAAGACGACCCAAGAGAATCCAGATGTTATGAAGCAATACCATATACAAGTTAAATTATGCTAAAGATACTTCAACAATGGTTTCAGCAGTACATTGTCAGCGAGCTGCCAGAAAACTCAAGCTGGATTCAGAAGAGGATGTGGTAAAAGGGATGTCTTTGCTGAGGTCAATTGGATCACCAGAAAGATGTCTACTTGTGCTTTATTGACTATGCAAAGGCATTCAGCAGTGTGCATCATAACAAACTGTGGATTGCATCGAGAAGAATGGGAATTTGATAACACTTCACTGCGCTCATCCAGAACCTGTACATACAAGAGGCAGTCAAACAGAACATACAAACAGAACAAGGGAACAGAGCATGGTCTAAAATCATGTAAGATGGGTGTGAGTGCTGTATATTCTTTCACCAAAAAAAAAAATTTTTTTTTTTGGCATCACTGCCCTGGTGGTGGGAGTAGGAGGCCCAGCCTTTGCTCCTGTGAGCAGGAATTGAACCTCCATCCCAGTGGGCCACAGTCCCGCGCACAACCACTACGCCACCGGGGCTCAGCTCACCATACTTATTAAATTTGTGTGTTGAGCAAATAATCTGAGAAGCTGGACTATTTGAAGAGGAACACAGCATCAGAAAGGAAAGAAGACTTTTTTGTTGTTTTGTTTTTGAATAAAGCTTCTTTTTGTGGGGGTGGGGGGGCATCACTGCGCTCCGGTGGTGGGAGTAGGAGGCCCAGCCCCACTGCTGGAATTGAACCTCCGTCCCAGTGGGCCGCAGTCCCGCGCACAACCACTACGCCACCAGGGCTCAGTCCGAATAAAGCTTTTTTTAAAAAAAAATAATTTTATTGGGGGCTCATACAACTCACTAAAATCCATACATCCAT
>PVJH01041438.1:0-14990 GCA_004026705.1 Nesogale talazaci | reverse complement strand
GGGGGGGGGGAGACGGAAATTGCTGTAGCATAGCTGCCCCCTGGTGGCCTGGGCCTGTGTCCAGGGAGCCAGCTGCCTCCCATTACCTCACAGAGGGAGCTTCTGACAAGTCACAGACCATACCTAGGCGTTAAATTACGAAGAGCTGTGTGCCTTGGGTTGTGTCATGCAGTTTAGGCCGGCAAAAGCAGGGTAATGCCACAAAGACCAAACCAAAAGAGAGACACCCCTCTCCCCACCCCTGTTATTGGGATCTCTGGGGGTGCACACGAGTATATTCCGCCGGTCACGGGAAGGCTGGCGATTGGACCCATTCCGGGTGGGGTGGGGGGGGTCCCTCTGAAGAAAGACCTGGCAGTCTAACTCTGGAACCTCAGCCCGACAAAGGCTAGAGACACAAAGGGGAGTCAAGAGTTCGAACTGACCCAGTGGCCAAGAATAACAGATCCCCCCTCCGCCAAAGGAACTTCTGCTACAAAGCAAGCAGCTGGGGGACAAGTCATGTTTGGGAGCCTATCATTTCATAAAGAGAAAGAGAGGCATCGAACCACATGCGGCGTGTAAAGGGCTCCTCTTTGGGGGATCTGAGTGGTCGGAGAAGTCACTGCTGGCAGAGCTCGGAGCCCCAGGCCAAAGGGGACGCCCACTGATCAAGCAGCAGCCGCCCCAAGAAGGAGCCCCAGACGACAACATCAGAGGCTCCTCTCCATCCCTACAAGTCTCTAATTAGCCACAGCTGCCACTGATGACAGCAGCTAATTACCAGTCATTCCCGTGGTTAGCTGACAAACATTGGGACCACCATTCCTGCAGCCCACCAGAGCAGAGCAGACGCCCACGTGGTACACTGGGCAGGGTCAAGCAACTGCTGCTACGTGATGTTATTTCACGGCTTCCTCTGATCACAATATTCCAACGGAAACACCTTAAGGAAGCCCCGAATGCCTGGTGACAGCTTTTCATGGGAGCTCAGTTTTATCCAGCTCTAGCCACCTGAACTTTATGAAGACCGCTTCCTTCAGATACCACCTAGCATTTCCCCTCTGCCCGCTTCCTCTGTCTCCATCTCTGTGCACGTGTCTGTGGGCAGGCGTGCACGGACGGGTGTGTTTAGGCAATCAAGCCTTGCAACAGGGCAGTCGTTATGCAACTAGATATACTCAAAACTGGATGCACTTGGAAGTTGGAAACATCCCCTTTCACGTGGCACCTTTAAGATATACCTGGTGAAACCAGTGGTTCTGAATGGGGAGCACGTGAGAAGCTCCCAGGTAGGGTGGGCAGAACATGTGGAATAAAAGCCCAAATCAAGAAATAGACCAGGCTTCTTAGCTGGACAGAAACCTGTAGAACAGAACCCCTGAGGACACGGCCCTTGGTGACCCTTCCAGTCTGGAAGGAACTCAATTCCCTGGCTCAAGGTTCAGCCCAGGAGGACGGTGGGCTACCTGGGACAGGGCACACCTGAGAACAGCCAAGAGTTTGAAGTCAAAGGGCAGCACTTCCCTGGTGATCCAGTCCAGAAGGGCCAAGGAAGGCGGGGGAATAGAAACAGGAAGTGCAGCGAGGAAGTGGGACAAATGGGGACCTACAGTCAAGTCATGAAACACAAGTGTGCGTGGATTGTTGGCTGGGTCGCTGCTCTACCACTTTCCCCGAATCCACAGGAAAAAAGGGTTTTTTGGTTTGTGTGTGTGTGTGCATATGTGTGTGCTTTAAATACGTTCAATCAGTGCATGTCAGTGTCTATATGGCAAGGATCAGGATCTGCTAAAAACCTCGTGGGAGAGGAGATCCTGACATCTCTAGAATCATCTGCTGTTTCACCACTACTTGGCGTTTTCTGGCTAAGCCTGTTATCCCGAGAGGTGATGACATCTGACGGGGGCAGTGTGATCCCCCTGTCCCGCCATGCTCCCCCACCCCAAGGAAGGGTCTTCAAGCAAGGCCTGCTGCCAGGCTCACCGTCGCCGCCTGCTCCCGAGACCACTCAGGAGAGGTGCAGCCACACGGGCGCTCGGTGCAGTAAAGGGCTTACAGCGTGAGGGAAGCCTCGTCTCTAAAGTCACAGGAGGAGCCCCGGGGGTACACTGGTCATCACACCTGGCCACTCTCCACATAGTGAGCCCAGCAGCCAGCCACACTGAGGGGGGTGGGGGGGGGGGAGAAGGCTGTCTGCTTCCCCGTGTAACGACTGTCCAGCCTGTGAGTCGGAATGGGCTCAACCGCAGTGGGTTTGGTTTGGTGAAAGCCATGGGATGGATGCTCTGTGAGCAAGGTGAGAACTCCTTCCTGTTCAGCCCTGGCCAGTAACTGTCCCCCTGGCTGCCTCACGTGACATCTGGCCCTGCCTGATTCGTTCCCCAACTGACCACCGGCAGTGTGTCCGGTTGACCTCCAGAGACACTGAGGCCACAGAGATCCGTGGACAGTACGCCCCAGCAGGTTCAGTCAGGGCACCCTCACAGCAAGTCAGCCATCATCTGCCACCCGTGAGGAGGAAAGGCCACTCTGCAGAAGAGGGTGCAGAGGGACAGACATACAGAGACCAGTGACAGCACACGGTGGGCAGAGCAGCAACCATGACCAAGAGAGGCATCAAGGGGTGGAGCCTCTTTGACATCTACATTCCTCGGTGCCACCCAGGCCAGCTGCCTTCCTTTCTTACCTACGGAGGCTCCCTGAGCTTGCCCACTGGGGCCTTTGTGTCCAGGTGGGTTCCAGCTGCTAGCACCCAAGAGCTCTGGAGAGGAAGAAGAGCCCCGGGAACTCTTCATCCTGCTAAGAGTTTGCTGTGAATCTGGCAGACCCAGCACCTCCCCAGTAGTGGGCGGGGAAAGTCAGAAGTCTCAATGCTGAAAAGAACTCAGGAAGCTGGTGGCTGTGCTTCTGAGTGGAGCCTCCCCGAGTTGCTCACACAGGCCCTCTCCTTGGCAGAACCATCATCACCCCCCACCCGATCCTGGTCTGGCACCTGATGCCACCACCACTGCTTATGAGCGGAAGGCTTGATCTACTGGGGTTAGTCTGTAACCAGCTGGACATCTGTTCAATGGGACAGTCTATTTTAGGAATTAGCCATGTCCACAATGAACTAGTTATGGAGCCAGCCCCAGGAAGCTGACCATCCTGGGACCTGGAGAATGCTGAGGTGCAGCTGCTTCATTCCCACTAAAGGAACCTGGAGAGGCTGGTAAATGGAGACCTATCGGGGTAGACTGGGACTGAAGGCGGGGGGCACCCCTTGTGCTGTGTGGCCTGCACACTATCTCCAGGAAGGGCCCAGCTGACTCCGGGGCCATGCCCACCAACACGCTAGGGTTTGACTGTGCAGGCACTGGGGTTCCTGGAAGACCCCATGAAGGAGTTCTCTAGATACCCAGGAAGAAACAAACCACCTATGTCCAAACAGACAGACACACAAGGGGTTTTATAAAAACGTGTGGGAAAATGGAATGAAAAGATAATGGGGGTCTTTCCAAGAAACTTCCTGAGTCCCCGCAACAGTTGTTGCTGTGTGCTGTGGGTCAAAGTCAGACTCATGGCCACCCTACAGGACAGGGCAGAGCCTCCTCATCGGTTCCCTAGATTGTGACTGCTACAGAGGCAGGTGGATCACCAGTTCTCCTGACTTCCAGAGTCACTGGGTGGGGGGGGGGAGGCTTGAACTGTTGACTATTTGGTTAGCAACTGAGTGCTTCCCACTCATGCCACCAAGGCACACTTCTCTCTCTCTCTCTCTCTCTCTCTCTCTCTCTCTGCAAGAGGTAGAAAAGAATGAGAGAGTGCAAGAGATTTCCTTTACCGAATTGGGAACGGACAGCTCCTATGATTACAGAAGCTGGCAATTCCAAAATCCTTAGGTCAGGCAGGCTTGAAACTCAGGCAGGATGTCTTTGTGACAGTCTTGGGACGAAATTCCTTCTCTAGGAAACCTTCGGTTTTTGCTCTTAAGACCTTCAACTGATTGGATGAGCTCTCCCACCTTCCCCATTATTGAGGGGGATCCCCTTGATTTAGCGTCAGCTCATTGCCAGTGTTCATCACCTCTACCCCCGTCCACCCCACATCTGCACAACAGCCTCCAGACAAGGATGTGACCCAGCAACAGAACATCAGCCATCACAGCCCTGGAAGGGAACTTGCACACCCAGGAAAGACTTAAGACTCCCTTGTGCGCTTTGACAGCTTACTAAGCTATCGCTTCCAAGAAGCACACTAACAATTCTGTAAAACCATGGCTTGGTTAACTGGCATATATTGCACCTCAATGAAAAGTGACTTGTCCTGCCTCCATTGGGGGCACCTCAGAGTTAGCTTCTGCAAGTCCCCTTAGACCTTTCATGTCTCCTCACATCAAGAGTGACACTCTCTCCCTTGACTTTCCTATGTGGCAAGCTGCCCTCCAGTGGACCACCTGCTCAGGGTGACCCCAGATACAACGGGGCCTGACCTTGTTGATCAGTGAGGTTTTCCCAGGTTGGTTTTCCGGATTGGAGTCACCAGGCCTGTCTTCCTAAGCGGTCTTACTCTGAAAGCCCCGGAGAAAGCGGTTCAGCATCAACACAAGCCTCCGTGGACAGGCGGGTGGTGGTGGATGCAGACGATGGAGTGGCGGGCACTGGACCCGGCTCTACCTTGTGGAAGACAGAACCTTTATCATGGATCCACAACCACCAGCCACTGCCAGGGTCCCTCTCCGTCACAAATTCTCAAAACCACTCAATGTAGTAAGTCTAAGCAGTGTCTACAACAAGTTAGGAAACAAGTGTCCTCCGTGCGGGGAAACCTACCCAAGGCACTATGCCGATGTCCCTGTTTTGCTTGGAAATGTTCTCCTGGCTATAAAACAGGCATCAAAGCCATCACCAAATCCCAGGTCCGCCTCCCTGCAGAATGGAACTGCCTATTGGCTGTCCTCCACTATCCTCTGTGCGAGCACAGACCGCCAGGCCTTTCTCCCACAGTGCTGCTGGGCTGGTTCTAAGCCTGAACCTTAGTTGAGTCCTGGGGTGCCCCTCCCGTCTATAACTGGCTCTTGAATAAGAAACACTGGGGCTCAGCAATGCTAACTTTCAGAGGAAAAAAAAGAAAACCAAACGCCGATCATTCTCACCAGAGAACCTTAGGGTTCTTTTAAAAAGAGTCAAACCTCTGCTCGTGGACAGTATCACTTCCCACTTAAATCGCACTGAGCCAGGTACACATCCCGGTGCTGTGTGAGGCACTGCAGGATGTAATTCTCTGCTCCTACGGCAGGAAAGGGCCACATCTACACTCTGACAGCCATGCATCCTCGGGCCGTGGGAGGTGGCAAGTGAGATGGCCAGCCCAACACAGGGCAACCACAGCAGGACTTCCTGGATGTCTATACCCTGTCGTGGCTGGACGAGGCCTCCAGGGGGGGCGGCTGGCCAGGGGAGGGACTGGTGGAGGCAGGGCATTGCTCTCGCAGCTACTAGCAGCCAGGTTGGGGTCAGTCTCTGGCCTTCGAGTGCTTCATCTAAAAAGTAACAATACTGTCATCTTGCCTACACCCCAATCACGCTAATGCTCAGTTCTTAGGACCTTCCGAAACACCCTGACTTACACCTTCCGGGACAGGCATGGGGGGTGGGGTGGGGACGGTAGGCTAGGGAGGGGGGTGGTTAGGCAGACGTGTGCCTGTGGAGCTCTGAACATTGTCCCCAGGCTTGTAGACACCAAGAAATGCAGGGACAGAAGCCCTCATGACCTTCCCTGTCACCCTGATGGTCCCCAGCCCTGGATGGCAGCCAACAGAGGTCGTTGCCTGGGCAGGGCAGAGAGGTCACCGCGGGGGCGGGGACCTGGCAGCGGATCCTGTATTCACCATTAGCCAGGGAACAGCAGACCTCTTCTCTCTCGCTCTCTCTTTAAATTTGCTCAACTCACTGCCATTGCGTGGATGCTGACTCTCAGTGACCTATAGGGCAGGGCAGAACTGCCCCTCTGAGCTTCTGAGACTGTGACTCTTGACAGGACTGGACTCACCTTTCTCAAAGAGATCGAGTCAGAAGTCTCCTTAGAAGTGAACCAGAAACACAGAGAATGCAGGACCGGTGGCGAGAGTGGCAATATGGGGAGGGTGGAAAGAAGGTGGAATAGAAAGGGGAAACCTATTATAAGGATCTACATATAACCTCCTCCCTGGGGTACAGACAACAGGAAAGTGGGTGAAGGGAGACATCGGACAGTGTACCATATGGCAAAATAATAATAACTTATAAATTATCAAGGGTTCATGAGTGAGGGAGGAGCGGAGAGGGAGGGAAAAAATGAGGAGTTATAACAAGGGCTTAAGTAGAAAGCAAATGTGTTGAGACTGATGAAGGCAACAAACGGTCAAATGTGCTTGGCATACAATGTATGTATGTATGTATGTATTGTGATAAGAGTTATATGAGCCCACAATGAAATGATTAAAAAAAAGAAGTAAGCATGACAGCCATTGGACTCACTTTCTTTAGACATGTCTTTGGGAAAGGACATCATGTTTGGTAAAGTAGGGCAAAGAAAATGAGGGGGACCTTCAGTAAGGTGAGCTGACCAAACTGCTACAACCAGGGATGCGAACATGCCAAGGATTGGGAAGGTGGTATGAGACCAGGCTATCAGACCTCAAGTCGCCATAAGCCAGCGCTGACACAACATGAGCCAACTACCACCACTAGAAGCACAGCACCAGCACCACCACCTCCTCCACTACCACGTCCTCAACCACCATTACCACCACCTCCTCCACCACCACGTCCTCAACCACCATTACCACCACACCACCACCACGTCCTCAACCACCATTACCACCACACCACCACCACGTCCTCAACCACCATTACCACCATCTCCACCACCACGTCCTCAACCACCATTACCACCACACCACCACTACCACCACACCACCACCACAGCAGGCGACTGCCAATGTCTGCATACACTTTTTGTCTGCCAGCTTCCTTCTCTGAAAGACAAGCCTCTGCCCTGGTTGGCTTTCCTTGTTCCTTTCTTGTCTGTTCCGGTTAGTAACACAGCTCCTGTTCTGTCTGCCCCAGCCCTTTTTCCCCAATCTAATCTGTGCCTGGTCCGGGCATCCCATTAAAGAACACACACAATTTTATTAAGTGATGACTAAGGTTCTCTCCAGGTTCAGGCTGCTCTGGTGAGCACTGACAGGCCTTTCTCCCATCCTGGCTCGGTGGCAAGCGGCCTAAATTGCCCTTGTTTTTTTTTTTTTTCTTCCTAGCAACAATGCAGGCAAACAATTACAACCCCCCCTCCCCCCCACACACACACACCACATACACTTCATCATTGACAGGAAACCTCCACAGAGGCAGCTGCCCTCAGATGGGATCCCCACATGGGGACCAGGGTGTGTCCAAGTGAAAGATGGGTTGAAAGCCAAGGGAAGCATGTGGCTCTATTAAAAGAAAGGTTTAGGGCTTTACAGACAGAGGGGAGGCCATTAGGTATGTGTTCCTTCTCAATGCCCAGTTACTAACAGAGCATCAAAACACATGCATAAAAATAAGTGTTAAAAAGTCACGTGTGCTACCCAAGAATGAGCATCGGCAGTGTTTCGAAGCAACGCCTATCTGAGACCATGGGAAGGGACGCCGCGGTCAGAGCAGACGGCTAAAACACAGGGCACTGAGGGTCAGAGGATGAAACCCCTGGCTGTTGGAGTTTGCACTGGGGCCCATAGCTCATGTGGCCCCCTCTGTAACCTTTCAAAACGCGGCTCCATTCCCAGGGTCGCTGGTGAGCCTTAGTCTAGGTTCAATCCATCTCAAGAAAGGACCCCAGGTTTTTAACAGAGCCTCTATTTTATCCCACACGCTACTGCTTTTCCTCCCACTATTCTCCTCGCTCCTTCCCAGGTCCCAGCCACACAGAAGGTGCAGACGAAGGGGCACGCTCACAGCCCCGGGTCCCCCATCGAAAGGGCCCTGAGGGCCGGCCCTGTGGACTTACCCCACATCCGGAGCTCGCTGCGGCGGCCTGGGGCTCCTCGGGGTGCCACCGCCCCTGCCCGGGGCGCTCTTTCTGGGTGCTGGGTCCTTCTCGTAGCCGTTCAGCAGGCCATGGCCGGCTCGGTGGCGCGTCCCTGCCTGCCGGTGGCCCTCGTGGTTCTGCTCCCGGGGTGGCGCGAGGCTCCGCGACAGTGTATAGCCGTGAGAGATCAGGAGGTCTTCCACACTGTACATGGTGCCCCGGTGCGTCAGAGCTCCGCGGGGCGCGGCACCGTGGTGGTCGGCTCCATCGCTGTGCGGGGAGAGACAGAGCGGTGTCAAGGGCTGTGCGTCCCCCTTCCTCCCCAGAATCGCTCCCGCCCACGCCGCCCCGTGGACTCTCCTGTCACTCCCCCCACCTTCACCCCGTATGCCCTGTATGGGGACCACGGCGCAGGGACACAGCATGGGGGACCCACAGAAGAGGAGGGATGGATGCCCCAACACGAGGCAATGGCACTCGACCCCCTCAGAAGGAAGGTGGTGAGTGGGCGCCATCCTGGCTGCCCAGGAGGATGGCAGCAGAATAGCTGAGGGCGTGTCTCTCCGACAGGACTTCGCAACAGAACTGGGGGACACGAGAAGCAGATCCACAGTGCTCCCCCCGCCCCCTTGCCCTTCCCCTCTGAAAACAACGGGCAGGCGGCGGAAGTGCGAAATAAATAGTCTCTGATGCCACTGGCCTGGAGCAGCGCATCCAGCTCCAATCGAACTGCACCTCCTGCTGTCACGTGGTAGAGGCCAGAGCACCATCCTTGTTGCTCAAAGGGTCCCTTGCACCCTCACCCCCCACTCCCACTGCTCCAGAAGGAGCCGTCTGCAAGGGTGGTGAACTCGCCTCTGGAGATGGTGCTCAAGGCTTGCTTTTGGCTCCCAATGAGAAAGTAAGCAATGCGAGCGAGCGGGCACACACGCTGCCCAGCACGCGATCCAGAAGTTACCGCCTTCTGGGTGGTGATTCAAGGAGTCAGATGTCGCCACCTGTGGGGTCCTGGGGTGATGCTTGGCTTGACATCTAAGTCAAGATCTTCCACTCCCCCAAAACCTGCCAAGCTCCCACAGCGGCCACTTTCTGGGGAGGAAGTCCCACCCAAGGGCAGTGGGAGCAGTGGGAGCAACCCACCCCGGGAAAAGAACTGGAATGGAGAGGAACAGTACAGAGCCCAGGAGAGAGAGTTGGGGACGCCTCGTTAATCTGCACAGAGACAATCGGATTTCCTAACTCAACCCTTTGTTGATAGTCACCAGGTGACTCTGGGGAGCTGACACTGGCTGTCACCTCTGCAGAGGGACTCCAAGGAGGTGAGGTGGCAGCTCTAGCCTGAGCAAGAGGCTGTCCTAAGAGAACTCCAGCCCCGTCGGGCCAATGGATGGAAGGAAACAGCTGCCACAATGAACAGGAAATGCCTGCGAGGGGAAAGGAAGACAGACCTCTGGGCTTCCTGTCTGGGGCAGGGGGTCTTGCCCGGGGTCCATCACATAGTTCTCTGACGGTGCTCCCCGGCTGACTGTGCAAGGTCTTGCTCTTCCTGTTGTCAGCATGGAGTGGATCAAACATTGGAGGGCGGCCTACACCCTTCCACAAGGAACTCACATGTTTTATGGAAGATGGGCCCTCTCTGGCAGTTACTAAAAACCAAAAGGAAGCTCACTTCCATGGGGTTGATGCCAACTCATGCCACCCAATGGGATAGGGTAGGGCTGCCTTGTGCTGTTTCTGAGATCGTCACTCCTCAGGGGAGGAGAAAGCCCCATCTTTTTCCTGAGGCGGTTCTGATCTTTGGACCTTGATGTTAGCAGACCAATGGGTAATCACTCCGCCACCAGAACTCTGGCACTCACTGCAGTGATGAGAAAATCCCCCACAGCATCTGTGCCATTTCTGACACACGCTTGCTATGCCTTTCACGGAGTTGCCTGGGTTGGGTCGGAAATGGGAGGACCAGGAGGAACCAGTTCCTGGTAAAGAACATCATGCTTGGTAAAGGAGAGGGGCAACAAAAAAAAAGTAAGGCCCTTGACAAGCCAGGTCGATGCAGTGGCTACAGCCACGGTACACAGGTTCACTCTATCGCTGTGAGTCAGACCCGGCATCACAAGAAGGGGCTTGGTCAACCAAATGAAGCCAAACTTGGCCTTTCAAAAATGATCTTGATGCAAAGCTCAAAGGTGTTTTGAAGGCTGGAAACACCTCCCTGGTTTGCATCTCTCAGAGGCCCCGTGGGAAACGGGAGTACAAAGGTCAAGTGCTCCGACTCACGGTACTCTGAGCTGGTTGGGAGGGAGAAAGCCCCCGTGGCTGTTCCCTAGCCACCACTCAGATTTACAGCAGCCTCTGCCCTGGGCTTCCTGGCTTCCCTCATCTTCTCTATCCTGTCTCCAAACCCACAGATTTGTGCTGCCCCAGACTATACTAGCCCCCACCATCGTCAGCTTGTTTTTCCCACATCCTTATCTACTTCAGAGGGATTGGGGCTGTCTCCAAAGTCGTCAGCATCCCATCACTAGCCTGTTGGGAAGGGAGGCAGAGATGCCAGAAGAATCCAGGGTTCCAATTGCTGCTTGAACTGAAAGCATGGCCCTTTAAAAGTCTCTCTCCCAGGTGGGAGAGGAAGCTTAGAGGCCAGTGAGGATGTGTTACTTCAGTAAAGAGTTAATAGTCTTTCTTTCAAACTGACTGGGGCAGTTCGGCCCCAACCTACACAGTCACTACGGTCCTCAAGGGCCATGGCATTGACTCAATGGCAGTGAGTTTGTTTGCTTTTGGAATGGGCCCAGGCACGGGGACACATCTGTGTCCTTGAGGAGTCTGCCCAGTGGAGGAGAAAGCTGGAGAAGAGCCCATGAAGGCAGCCTGGGGGTGAGAGGTGAGGAGCAGGCCCCTGCCTACGGAACCAGAGGAAGGTGATGGGACCAAGAACGGGGTGGTAGGAGAGGGACCCGGGAGGTTTCTAGAAGACTGCATCTAGGTAAACCAAATGAAAATCCTCCATCTCAAGGCTTCGCTGTCAGAACATGAAGAGCATCCTCTTTTCCTTCCCTGTATTTTCTTTTTGTTTGCTCTCATATCACACATGCGCAGCCCAGCAGCTAGGAGACTGGCCAGGCATTGGATGCTGAGACACAATCTCACCCAAGCAAGACCCTTCTCCTGCTGGCTCAGCAAAGATACCCTCCCTCCCAGCTACGCAGTCTTCCCAGCTGCCAAGCTGAAGGAGGCTGGTGGCGACCCTTCCCGGACATGGTTGAACTGTCCCTGAGGATTTCTGATACAGTAATTCTTCAACAGGACTAGAAAGCCTCATTTTGCTCATGAGAGAAGCTAGTGGTTTCGAACGGCTGACCTGACAGTTAGCTGTTCAACATGTACCCCAAGACACCACCACAAGGGCCCCTGCGATACAACTACTAAGGGCAAAGGGACCCTTGATACCAGCTTACACACCTAAAAGGCACGATCTCCCTTTGCACCTGTGCAGAGGAAACATTCAAACTCCACATAGAAACAAATATGTAACAGACACATCTAACAAGGTAGGAGCTACCTCTGACAATGGTGAGCTCACCCCCAGGGAGGTCTCTTTAAGAAGGTTAAACCCAGGTGAATGGCCCCTGGGTCATGCGAAGAGTTGACCGGTTTGGGCGGTCAAGGCTGAAGGTTCAAGTCCCTCCAGAGGCACCTCAGAGAAAGGTCTGGAGGTCCTGCTTTGCAAAAGTCAGCCCCTGGGACCCCTTGACAGTTTCACTCAGACGTGTGTGGGTGGCTGGATGTGAGAAGCTGCCGGAGAGTAGTTGGCTTGTCCGTTCAGGGAGTTCTGGTTGTTAAGGTTGGTTCTGTTGTGTTCTGTTTTGACAGCAACCCACCGTAGGTGTATATATAGACATCCAGCAAAGCTCCACAGGACAAAAGATCTACCTTAACAGCCTGAAAGGCAGCGTAACAGATCCTATTCTATTTCGGGCTTTGCAAAGGATAGTTATCGCCCACTAAATGAGTTCCCTTCTCCACTAGTGAGTCACTCTTATGGTCTGAAAGTCACAGATGGAGAACTCATTCCTGCCCCAGTCGGGAGGCTGAGCTCGAGGCACTCCTAGATTTTGCCAAGCTCAAAGATATTGTGGGTCCCTGAGGCAGCCCTTTGTCCATCAAGTTCAAGGCTCCTTTCTCAAGAGCAGGGGTGGCTGTCCTGTGCTATCAAAATTGTACTTTCCAAGCAGTCACCCAGCTTCTAATGAAGTTACTTGGAGAGTGCATACAGCAAAGAATTCACTACATAAAAGTGCTGTCTTCTTTCCAGTTTACCTCTCATCTCCTAGGGCCTTGATACCCTATACCGCTACACCAAGTACCCAAAACCCCCGGCACTGTGTATGTAAGAAGCAAACCCGAAGTCTCCTGATATCTGCCAGTCTTCAGTGCTAAGACTTCTAGAGTCTCTTCCTAGAAAAAGCCAGGGGGTAGCTTTTCATTTCTTTTCTGTTATCTTGCTACTCCCTGGAACTCATGGATTCATAGAGTAACTCCACCATTAAAAAAACAACAGGACTAAAATGTGTCCCATCACCATGCTGATGATCTCTGTAAAGAGCCATCCACATCCTTATAGATCTGTCTCTCTGGGTGGTTGTTAGCAGCTCCGAGTGGAGCCCCAACCATTCCTCTCCCCTTACCCAGAGAATGGCAAGCTCACAACCTCAAGCGGGACCTGCTGCGGTCCGTACAGTTTTTAGTAACAGATTTTGTGAAATAATTGCCAGGCCTCTCTTCCTAGTCTGCCTGGGTCGAGAAGTTCTGCTGAAACCTGTGGAGCACCACGGCAGTCAGAAAGGGTCCACGGGCAGATGGGTGGTGCCTACATAAGTTGACTGGGAAGGAACCCAGGTCTCCTGCTTGAAAGGCAAGAGTTCTACCATTGAGCTGCCAAGTATATCAGATTGCTTCTTCTCAAAAAAGGTGGAAGCTACACTAAGTCTCCGGCCCAGGGGAGGGGACAAGAGGAGATGAGGTAGAGGTAGCTGCCTTGCCACATGATCGAGGTCAGAAGAAGCAAGAGCCGTCCCCACAGTCAGCGTAGATAGACAGCCTTCCCCTGGAGCGGGTGCCCCGGATTCAGACTCTGGTTTCTTAACCTGTCAGGAGGAGACTTGTCCATTTGCCAAACCCATCCACTTGTGATATGGTGACCAGACGGCGCCTGACATCTAAGAGAGGGACCTTGTTCTGCTTAACAGTGCTTCCTTAAGTGAATGCTCCTGCCCGCTCGGGAGCACGGGATCCATCCAGCAAAAACCCAACTCCCTGCCACAGCCGGTTCTGACCCACAGTTCTCTCAGGCAAAGTAGAACTTCCTCTATGGGTTTCTGAGACTGTAATTCTCTAAGGGAATACAAAGTCATATCTTTCTCCTGAGAAAGTGTTGGTGGTTTTGAACTGCTGCCCTCCCAAGCGGCAGCCGGCTGTGTAACCCCTGCGCCACCACAGCTCCTTTGGAACCATCCAAGAGTTACCTCCCCTTTATCCTGGATTATGGTGTTTAAAAAAGGTCTTAATTGATAGGCTGAGTAGTGCTTTGTTTTTCTTTAAAAGGGGCAGTGGGGCCAGGTAAGTTTGGGGAACCTATAAACCAGAGAGAAATCGGGGCTAGACCCGACCGGCTTCCCCACTTGACAAACAGCCTTCTTTCTTACCTGCCTTCAGCCATGTTCTTCCCTAGTTTGGTTTAACCCACTAGGGTTGCGCCAAACAAGTCGTGGATTAAAACAAACTTTGAAGGACAGGAGATAGGAGGAAGAAAAGTTGGAAGGAGAACAATGCTCATTTCCTGGAAGAAAGATGTTGGTGATGTGTTCACACAGGAAGAGCAATAGTTACAGGAGTGGGGAACTTTGGAGGGCTTGCCTAGCTCCTATCATTAAAATGCATGGGAGGGGGCTTCAGAAAGTTTGTGGAGAAATTCCATTATCACTTGACTCCATTTGTCTTTGGACTTTCTGAAGCCTCCGGATCCTGGCAACAAAGCCCCGGGACACTGAGCCGGGTGGGAGGAAGGGCTCATCTTCATGGCCTCAGCTCACCTCTCACGGCCTGGCTTAAATGACCCTTTCGTGGATGAGACCAGAAACAGAAATACTTATTAGCATGCAGTCTCTACTTTGGGTGGTTGAAAGGGAGGCGTAGGAATAACAGTGTTGGAAAGCCAAGTTTTTCTAGAGGAGGTTCATTGTTTATGTGATTCATGCCCTCACTGGGCTTGTACTATACGATTACCTTTCTGTGCTGGCCCCCCACCCCCCACCCCCCCCCCTCACCCACCAGGAAGCTTATGAGAGCTTGTAATGTGCTCAAAATATCTTTCTTGAAAATGCGCAAGTCTCTGTTCACCAAGAAGATCTTGTGATTTATGGTGAACATGGCACCGTCTTCAAAAAGAAACAGACAGAACCATGCCATATGCACAAGCATTGGGAGTTCTGGCGACCGAGGTCATGGTCATGCACTCCCTGGGAGAAAAATGAGCCTTTCGACTTCTGGAGAGGACTGTAACCTCAGACAGCGACAGGGACAGTTCCACCCTAACCCCTAGGCACTGTCACCGTGAGTCAGAATGGATTCTGGCAGTGAGTCTGGGAGTTTGCGGGTCTGAGCACAATCCCAGGGATAGGCCTGCCCCACACACTTCAGGACAGAAGTCCAAATGCGAGATAAGACCAGCGGCCATCTAGCGAGTATCTGAAATACACCAGAGACTGGGAGTTGTTGCTTGACATACTTGATCCATACCCCGCCCACATGCCAATGCAGGTAGGCTTGGGCCCACTGAGGCCAAGCCACTGAGCTTCAGGACAGAGCTCATCAGCGGCAGGTCTGCATACAATTTGAGCCCCCATCAGGCTCCCTCACAGCCTGGGCTATCGTGTTAGGCTTGCTCATCTATATTTTCTTCCTTAATGGCAGCACAG
>PVJH01041437.1:0-14989 GCA_004026705.1 Nesogale talazaci | reverse complement strand
AAAAAAGGAAAGCAACGTCCATTTGTTTTCTCAAGTCAAAATGAGTCATTGAAAACAGTAACTGCTGTTAGTGTAACAAGGAATCATATTCTAAAATCTCAGCTCTTAATGTGCGTTCTATCAAAACTATGTCTGAAACTCTGGTTAGGTGTTTCTTTTTTTTTTTTTTTTTTTTTGGTTAGGTGTTTCTAAAACATTCTTCACCCAATTACCTCTATTTTGTACTCTCTGAACAGCTTGTGGAAGTTTTATAAACTGGTGTCAATTTGAGGATTAAGAGTCTAGGGGTGGAATCTAATCTGTCTATCAGGATATAGCCAAGGAGGCCTCTGTGTGGGCATGGCTTTTTCCTGAGGATTCTGGGAACTCCTGTGTTTTCTCCTTGGAGAAAGGAGACACACACTCACTCTCTCTCTCTCTCTCTCTCTCTCTCTCTCTCTCTCTCTCTCTGCTCACTTCCTGCAGCACATCCCTGTGTAGAAGACACATGGAGAGATGCTGATGGAGAGTTGAGCTACATGGTGAGCCCTGCCAGTGCTCAGAACTGGATCCACAAGAGCTTCCACCCACTGGCCTGTGATCTTCCTGCATTCAATGTCACTGTATGTATTTCATGAGTTTGAAGAGGTCTTTATGGATTAGTATCAGACATATGAACCAATATCAGACTTTTGATCTGGACTAGGTTGGGATGTTTTCTCAATACCCAATTATTCTTGTATATAAACCTCTTTCTTACGCACGAATGTCTATGAATTTGTTTCTCTAGTCTATCCAAACTAACATACAACTGAACACTATACCCTAAATAAGGTATAATATTAAAATATTTTCTCTTGCAAGGCGAAACTACCCACTTTTCTAAGTGCTTCACATCTCATTGCTTAGGTAGACACTTGAGCAAATTGTAAACAACTTCCACTGTGTTTATCAGGGTTGGTTAGTAATTATGAAATGTTTTGATGTTTCCTAAAACAAGTTATGTCTTACAGGTAAACTAAAGTTACTCCTCTGCTATGGTTTCTTCTTTCTTCTCTAACCATTCAACAAAAGCTTAAGGTGGCTGAGCCCCGGTGGTGTAGTGGTTGTGCGCGGGACTGCGGCCCACTGGGATGGAGGTTCAATTCCAGCTCCACGGAGCAAAGGCTGGGCCTCCTACTCCCACCACCAGAGGGCAGTGATGCCCCCCCCCAAAAAAGCTTAAGACAACTGTCACTTATAATGAGACTCTACTTTTATAATAAAAGTGATACAGAAAGACATTGTTATATGTTCTTAATTTCCTCCTTGAAAGTAATATGGTTCTGACTTCTGATTTCTTGCAATGTGGTGGACTTAAGATATTCTGAAATCTACTGTAAAACATTAAACAGGCTGAGCCCTGGTGGTTTAGTGGTAGTTTGCGGGACTGCGACCCACAGGGTTGACAGTTCAAATCCAGCAGCAAGGCTGGGCTTCCTACTCCCACCAGAGCAGTGAGGCCACAAAAAACAAAACAAAAACAAACAAACAAAAAAACATTAAACAAACAAACAAACAAAATACCTCAAGCAAATGAATTGACAAATGTGCAAAAAAGTAAAAATAAATACTATGCTGGTGTTAGCAGAGAACCTTTCACAAAAATTCAGGTAGATAAGCAAAGGAAGAAGTGCCCACAGACAATATGTCTAGGTTCAGAGAGAGAAGAGTGTGCACTGATCTCTTACAGGTTAGTGTGCTTGATGAGAGCTCACTTGTCGTAAAAGCAGGAATTATATTCTCTGGCCCTGAGAATAATGGTGAAAGCTTAGAAACCCATTCACTAGTGGCAGATTTTATATCTACAATAGAGGTGTAAATATGAGCAAACAAACACAAGGGCATGCGCATGCACCTCTTGAGAAATATTTTGAGATTTCAAGGTTCATAACTAGTAAACCTAGATCATGGGTCTGAATCTATTTGTTGTAGGAGAAAAATCTGGCAGAAGGCATCTACAAAATTTCTTTAGCACAAATGACTTTCAACTTAGGCACCAAAGAATTCATACACACAATTCTACCACTTATGAGAGGATGGAACAAAGACTGGGCTGTGTCAGAAACAACTCCATGGCACCTAATAAATAATGTATCTGAATCAGCTAAATAGAAGTGAGTTTGGTTTTGAATTTTTCTTTATAAACATTATCTCTGCTATACAGATACAAAATGATTATGTCAATTAGCTGAGATTAGTAAAACTAATGGATGTCAAGGTTCTGGTTTTAATTCAGTCGATGCGCTGCAGAAGCGAGGATGGTTCTGGTTTTAATTCAAATGGAAACCTGAGGAATGTGCAAGAGCCCATCAAAAATGGCTGATATTCCTAACATAGGCCTCTCACCTAGTGAACTGATAAGAGACTAGAAGAACCCCTGATATGGTTGCACTAAGTTAAGCTTTGAACTTACAACTGAAGCAACCCCTAGAAGTCACCTTTGGCTAAGAAACAGATTGGATTACAAAATAGACCACTGTCAAATCATGAGTTTTCTACTCTCTTAAACAATCAACTACGGGCTGAGCCCCGGTGGCGTAGTGGTTGTGCGCGGGACTGCGGCCCACTGGGATGGAGGTTCAATTCCAGCAGTGGGGCTGGGCCTCCTACTCCCACCACCAGAGAGCAGTGATGCCCAAAACAAAACAAAACAAAACAAAACAAAACAAACCAATCAACTACATGACCAAAGAAGCCAACATTTCTCCCAAAGCAACAATGAGAAGACAAATAAAGTCTGGGAAGCCTGCTTAAAATCAATCAAACTAGTCCCTCAGGACTAGTGGGGAGAGTGGTGATACTGGGAGGGTGGAGGGATAGTGGAGTAGAAATGGGGAACTAATTTCAGGGATCTATATATGACCTCCTCTCTGTGGTGTGAACAACAGGGGGGAGGGTGAAAGGACACACTGGACAGTGTACGATATGAAAAGGTAGTAACAATTTGCAAATTATTAGGGATTCATGGGGGAGGAGGAAGGGAAAGGAAAATATAGGGAGCTGGAATTTAAAAAATAAACAAAGATATAAAAAGAACTAGAGAAAAGGGGGAAAGAGGAGCTTATACCAAGGCTCAGAAAATATTTGAAAATGAATGTGGCAACCTGTGTACAAATATGCTTAATACAAATGATGTACTGAATGTTATAAAGAGCTATGAGCTTCCAATAAAATATATATTTAAAAAAACAATCAAGCAAACATAAAACACAGACTGGAAATAAGAAGACTTACACACTAAGAACTATAACCAAATTACAGGAAAAAGTGTCTGAAAATCGCCAAGTCGGACACTAATTTGCTGTGTAAACTTTCATTTAACACAATAAAATATACTTTAAAATATGTCCTGACAGACTTAGAAAAGAATCTTAGCTTCTAGTACCAAAAAAGTGTAACTGAAATAAGTTAAATGAAAAAGTAAACTGCAAAGGAGATCCAACTGAACTTTGAATTAACGTGCAAAAAAAAAAAAAAAAAGAGAGAAAGAGGAATTACCTAGACTATAACACAGAGACAGAAATCATGTTCTTTTAAAGTTAAGAGATATGGACCACAAAGGTACATTCAGATGATAATATATGAAGTGGAGAAGCAATTATTTAAAGACAGAATGATTCCCAATACATCGTTAAACAAACAAACAAAATAAAACAGGAAGTATCTCTACAGCTAAAAATAAACAATGAACTTTCTCACAATTTTTCCATGAGCTCAAAGTAGTTGATTCATGAAAATGACTAGGGGATGGGAGTAGGTGTGAAAGCCTAAGATTTTCATTCCCAGCAGATGACAACCCCCTCCCCCAACAAATATGCAAGATGAGATCTTTTATTTTAAAACATATGACTTACCTGACACCTAAGATGGAGTAATCAGAGGACAAGAACTAATTGAAAGTGGGAACCCAAAAGAGAGAGAATAAAACCAATTTGCTCTTTAGGAGCATATTCCAAATCCAGGGACCTTGGCTTTGGTTTCTAAAGCCTTTCAGGAGAAGAAACAATTCTTAGGATAAAAGACTGCTTTGTGTTCAACTAAAAGGCTAAATGAAGGGCTTAGTGTAAGGGAGAACCGATGTGGATGGATTCCCTCCATCACCACCAAGGGCCTGTACAGACAACTGCCTGTCTTAGGTTACCTTGGTGTTGGGGGAGGTAATCTCCCCTGAAAATGCCCTTGTCAGGTTTGCAGGTGTTTGGTCCAAATCTGCATTACTTTCAGCCAAGAATTTCATTTAAATGGGTCCTGGCTTGGTAATGCTCCTTAAGCATCTGGCAGAAACAAACACAAACCATTTTAGAGAAATCTGTCTCCAACCCAGACCTCAGAGAATGTCCTCTCAGAAACTGATAGATAGGGCTGAGCCCCGGTGGCGTAGTGGTTGTGCGCGGGACTGCGGCCCACTGGGATGGAGGTTCGATTCCGGCTCCCAGGAGCAAAGGCTGAGCCTCCTACTCGCACCACCTGAGGGCAGTGATGCCTAAAAAAATAAAAAAGAAAGAAAGAAACTGATAGATAAAAGGAGGGAAGTAGGAGACAAAGATAAACTAAATAAATCAAGTAAACGGATATCTCTTTTTTAAAAATAAATACTGATCTGATAGTTGAAAACCCTTCTTGGTAATGCCGCAGAACTCTTGACATCTGAGGCACGAACCATCCTTGGACACCATGTGACTGAAGGGTTTGCCTTTCTTCCCTGAAGGAACCATGGGCATGTTCTCAGGGAGATGAACTTCAGCAAAAACACATGAAAGTTGAGGACCTGGGAATATACATTTCTGTGAATCCATTTTGAAGATCACTGGGCTAATGGACTGTCCAAGGTAAATGAAGAGCCTCAATAAACAGAAAGCGGGTGATCACGAGCAGTCACATTGTCTTACTTCTTAATTGCCCCAGAACACAGAAAACTCCCAAAGTTTGTCAATGATAATGGCTTTTCATGGACACGTCAGAAAATTATTGTCAGTAGGGAGAAATAACATGTCTCCGACTCTTGCAACTTAGAGATGGCTTGCTTATTTATAGTAGAAATTTAAAGTATGCCGAAAACAAATGGATCTACTTTTTATTATTTAAAGGAAAACTAATAGAGGAAATTGGCAGCTTGGCACAATGGTAAGATTCCTTTTTAGATCCCTTATGATTCTTCAATTCTTTAACTTACTTCCAATTCTTTTCTAACTCACTGTTGCTGAGTCAATGTCAACTCTCAGGGACCTTAGAGGACAGCTCAGAACCACCCCACGCAGTCTCCAAGGTCCTAACTCTAACAAGAGTAGAAAACCTCACCTTTCTCCCCCAGAGTGGCTGGTGATTTCCGACGGCTGATTTTTCAGTTAGCTGCCCAACTTATAAGGCACTAAAACACCATGGCTCTGCTATCTTAAACTGCTACAATGATGTCTCCATTCCCACTACTGTCCCCAGAAACCTAAACTTTAACACTTTCACAGGTATATATTGCCCAACCAACATTTTCAATTTCTCAGTTTTCAGAAAGCCATATCTCAACTGTATTGTATTAAGTGCAAACACCTGCGAGAATCTGTGTAGTGAAAACCTGCAGTGGGCCTCCCCACACCTATCCCACTGGACACGAGCCTCACACCCACACAATCTCAAAAACTGTCTTCTTCTTTGGCCTGTTGAACAACCCCTTCCTGGTACGCAGGTGGTTACCTGTAATTAGGGGGGCTTGCATGCCCCCTGAGGGTATATAAACCTTGGTTGGAAATATATTCTCTCTCGCTGCATGGATCTGGCTCCTGAACTCATGGCTGTCCAGGAGCTCAGGTCATAGTACACATGGTCTGAAACATCTTTAAGAACAGTCGATGTGCTGAGCCCCAGTGGTGTAAGTGGTTGAGTGCAGGACGGCAGCCTGCGGGCTTGGCAATTCAAATCCAGCGGCGGCTCTCAGGAGCAGTGCTGGGTAGCGCCCACGACCACCAGAGGGCAGTGATGCTCAAAAATAAAAAGAAAATAAAAAAGAACAGTCGATGTATTAAGGGCTATGGCAACTGCACCAAAGAGCAGGGGCGAAGACGCAGAACTACGGTTATCTTCATTTTTGAGGCAAAAGATAAGTGGTACTATAACCACTTGGACTGTTCGAATCAGTGTAGGACTTGGAAGTTGATTCGTGGGGACCTGAAGGTTTCCAGCTATTGCTCTAATGATAAAAGATGTCTGCAACGGATTTCAAGGAAAATTATTGGAAATAAAGGCTCACCAACCAACCCCCCCCTTACACACACACACACACACACACACACACACACAAAACCCTCTTTTCTTCTGAAAAACAATGGAGTAAGATTAAAACAAAAAAATGTGCATGAGATGCACACACACACCCCCTAGAAGCCAAGTAGATTTGAACAACACCTCACCTAATTGAAGCCCAACTTAAATATGAAAATAACTGCATAGGGAGACTATCTTTAAGTGCACATTAACTGTTCAATACGGAATACCATACATTCCTTCAAAACCATTTTGGGAAATGTGTAAAGTGTACAAACAAATAATTATGAAATTGTGTGGTATATGTGTGTTTAAACTCCAAGATTTTATTTAGGTCATAGGTTCCCAAACTTACTGGGGCTATTGCCCTCTTTTCAGAAGAAAAATGACTCAGGATCCCCATGGCCATTAAAAATCGGTGTGCTGTAGTGTGGAATCCAGGACAAAGTGTAGGTTTTTGCAGAGCCCTGGATGGTCCCAGTGCCCACGTGTGGGCAGTGTCGCCCACTTTGGGAAACACTGATTTAGGTGATGAGATTAAGAATGGGACTTTACCCTGTGTTTTTCTGAATCTTGTAATTTTCTACAGTAAATTGTACCAATGAGGCATTGATTAAAAAGGACAATTAAAACATAAAGTGCTCAGGGAAGAGCCTCATGCTTTTATCCCTTCACTGGGATGAAGAGATAGGTAAGCACAAGCACATGTAATGGGTGAGAAAGTGTGCATGTTGCAACCACCAGTGAAAACAAGTCAGAGGAACAGAGGGTAACTGATGATAGCAAATCCAAATACGGGGCAAGAGAGTTAAGGAAGAGTAAGGGGCTGAGCCCCGGTGGCGTCGTGGTTGTGCGCGGGGCTGCGGCCCACGGGGACGGAGGTTCAAGTCCAGCAGTGGTGCTGGGCCTCCGACTCCCACCACCGAGAGCAGTGATGGGAAAAAGGAAAAAAAAGGAAGAGTAAGAATAAAAAAAGAAAATGCACGTCCTTGTCTTTGACATACTAGTTCAGTAATCCTGTGCAGAACTTTCCCCCTAGTTTTCTCCCCTATTGCATTTGTTTAAAGCAGTTAGGTAATCTATTAACATTTTGTTAAACATAAAACCTCTAAATGGATGAAATTTATACCTATCACATTCTTTAAGAGTCTCATCACTTAAGTGTCAAAGTATAAAAAGTTGTGAAAATGTGTGTAAAAAAGTGAACCAAGTATTTTAGACAAGGTTATAAGAACAAAATTTTCACATACCTGGCAGCTATGATCAGTATCCAGTCCATCCCAGAGACTCATAAACTGAGCTTTCATCATGGCTGTAGCTTCATGATCAGAACTTGAACGGTTCCGCAGGAAAGAATCTACAAGGATCAAGAAAAAAGTTAACCTAAGAAATGAAAAAGGAACAGTTTTAAATTATCTCAAATCATTTAAACATAGAAACTAGTAACAATTACAAGGGAAAGGGCTTAATTATGTTTCCTGAAATATTTTGAGTAAATGGTTCAGTAAGCTAAATTATAATCTGTTAACTTGACTTCCCCAAATTACGTTTATGTCAACATATGTAAGAGAAATAAAATACTTGGTTATAATAACTGTATATACTCGAGTATAAGCCAAGTAGATATCACTCGAGGGACCTGATTTTATCACATAAATGGCATTAAAATTGTGCTTATCCATGAGTATTTACGGCAAGGAGAGCTTTGGGGAAAGGGTGTGAGACTCGGAGCTTCACTCCAGATAACACAGCATACCGAGATGTTAGTTCTCTGCTTTATTAATACCAAAGCCCAAACTCACTGCTGTAGAGCCAATTCTGACTTATAAATAGCTCCCTGTGAGTTTCCAAGACTGTAAATGTTTATTTTACAGGAGTATAAAGCCTCATTTCTCTCCCACAGAGAAGCTGGCAGTTTCGAACGACTGTCCTTCCAATGAGCAGCCACTACGTCACCAAGGCTCGTCTTATTAATAAGGCTTACTGATTAAAATTAAATGTGTTTATCTAAATGCCAACTTTAAAAATGATTTCTTTTAATGACCACATAACAAACATGACGTACCTATTTCATCTATGAAGATGATAGATGGCTGTAACTTTATGGCAAGGGAGAAAACAGCAGCAGCCAATTTCTGAGACTCCCCATACCACTTATCAGTCAGTGTTGAAGGCTGAAGGTTAATGAATCGACAGCCTGCCTCCTTGGCTGTAGCCTTGGCAATCAATGTTTTACCACAGCCAGGAGGTCCATACAGAAGAACACCTAGAAATAAACATGAAATGTGCTGACATTATTTTCTTTAAGAGACTGAGATGTTTGCTTTCATTTATGGAATAATCCATGTCAATTCTGTATAGCTTAACATTTTTCCTTATATTTAAGTGTGATTTTATTAGTCTTTTTAAGAGCATAAACTATAGAATATGAAAAATACATACAAGTAGTGCCCTACTTAAAACATATTTGAGTTTTTTTGAATGTTATTTTTCATTGGTACTTCTTTACATTTCTTGAGTTCAATAGCTATTTCAACTGGGCCTGCTTAGATAAGCTTCCCAGCTACTGACTGTTGCTGACCCACCCTGCTGTTTGCAGCCTGGGGGTAGACTCTGCCAACCTTGACTCAGAGAGGACTCCACTGTCTGCCTCCTTGACTTTGGACCCAGTCACCCATGGGAGATGAAGAAATTCCAATATTGGAATTTCAAATTCCAATAACTGTTCCACAAAAGTGAGCTGAATTGAGCCCTCTGTACTGCTGTGTGGACTAATTAGCTGTTGTATTCCTTCTTGCTGTATAAAACCATCGTGTGTGTGTGTGTGTGTGTGTGTGTGTGTGTGTGTGTGTGTGTCCTGGTTTTGTTTCACTAGAGAACCCTGCCTAACATGAAAGCTAATACAGCATGCAGCTTGATTATCTAAAAAGGACAGCTTCAAACCACATTATGGCAAACAGTCTTTGCTTTTGCTCAAAAACTGTTTTAGCCAAAAGGATATGTTTATTTTCATAAAGATGGTGAGTTTTTCTTAAAAGGAACAGATATACCAGAGACTTCTGTAACAAAAGCCAAGGAATAAAACTATTATTAATCTACACTTACTGAAAACAGTTTGCTTCTACATATCAATTAAGGTACTTTTAACATACAAAGATTCTAAGTAGGTTGGAGTCTTCAATAATCTCAGAATCATCACTGCTTCTCAACTAAAATGAAGTAACATTTTATAAATCATCTAATACGAGAATTATAGCCCTGTGTATAATAAAATCTACAAATGAAACTGAAAAAAAATGTAAGCTTAAGAATTCCTGAAATAGTGATGTTATTCAGAGCTTCCTAACTTTTTACTGTCCAGTTTCCACATACATAAGGCAGATAAAAATACCATGGCTTGTTCTTGTGCATATTATCTCTGTAAGTTTATCTAGATAAGATAGGTTGAATAAAGAGTCTGGAGGAAAAAATAATGGGATTGATGGTTCCAGGGGAACATGGGATGGGGGAGGTGGGGGAATGGAGGTGGTGTTGACCAACCCAGGGACAAAAGGGAACAACAAGTGATCCATGTAACTGAGAGGAATTACTGAAATCCAAATGAAGACTGTGCATGATAGTGGGAGGAAAGTAAAGTAAAAGGAAATAGAGGAAAGAAATAGGAGGCAAAGAGCATTTATAGAGGTCTAAATACAGGTATGTATATAGGTAAATATGAAGGGGAGATCAATCTACGTGCATATACTTAGAGGGTTTGTAGTAAGCAGTAGATGGACACTGGGTCTCCACTCAAGTACTTCCTTAATGCAAGAACACTTTGTTCTACTAAATTGGTATTCCATCAAGCTTACCTTCCCAACACAATTGCTGAAGACAAAAGTGTGCCATAAGCAAATGTGGTGATGAAAGCTGATGGTGCGCAGCCATCAAAAGATACAGCACTGAGGTCTTGTATTAAAGACTTGAAAGAAAGAAAGCAACCATCTCACTCAGACGCAACAAAACCCACATGGAAGAAGCACACCAGACTGTGTGACCAGGAGGTGTCAAAGGGATCAGTTATTAGGCATCGAAGAACAAAAAAAATCACATTATTGTGTACCCACCTTCCTGATATGATCACTAAAAACAAATGTGTGCATAAACAAATGTAGTATAAAAAAAAAAAAAAGCTGGGCTGAGCCCCGGTGGCATAAGTGGTTGAGTGCGGGACTGCAGGCCGTGGACTTGGCGGTTCAAATCCAGCAGCGGCTCTCGGGAACGGCACTGGGTAGCGCCCACGACCACCAGAGGCAGTGATATGCCCCCCCCCCCCCAAAGAAAAAAGCTGATGGTGTTCAGCTATCAAAAGATATAGCATCTGGGATCTTAAGGACTCGAAAGTAAACAAGCAGCCATCTAGCTGAGAAGCAACAAAGCCCACATAGAAGAAGCATACCAGCCTGTGAGACCACAGGTTGTCAAAGGTATCAGGCATCAAAGAACTAAAAATTATATCATTACAAATGTGGGGGGATACAGATTGGGGACCCAAAACCCATCTAAAGGTAAAGTGACATCACCTTACCGAGGGGTCGCAGGGAAGAGATGAGCCAGTCAAGGTAGTGTACCAATGATCAAACAAGCAACTTTCCTCTAGTTCTTAAATGCTTCCTTCTCTCCACTATCATGATCACAATTCTACCTTACAAATCTGGCTAGACCAGAGGATGTACCCTGGAAACTGGAAACATGAGGATTCCAGGACAGATGATCCCTTCAGGACCAGTGGTGAGAGCAGCAATACCAGGAGGGTGGAGGGAAGGTGGAATAGAAAGGGGGAACTGATTACAAGGATCCACATATGGCCTCCTCCCTGCAGTACGGACAACAGGGAAGTGGGTGAAGGGAGACATTGGATAGTGTACGGTATGAGAAAATAAGAATAATTTATAAATTATCAAGGATTCATGAGGGAGCAGAGAAAATGAGGAGCTAATACCAAAAGCTTATGTAGAAAGCAAATGTTTTGAGAATGATGATGACAACAAATGTACAAATGTGCTTGGCATACAATGGATGTATATAAGGACTATGTTATATATATATATATATGATATATATATAAATAAATAAAAACAAAAAAATTACCATGGCTTGAATCAGACATATCTCAGTCCTCAAAGGGACTTCTCTGCTTTAATATTATCTACACATATAATTTTGTTCTCCCCTTTAAAGAGTTGTTAAAACGCCAACTAACAATATGTTTAATTATTTGAAATTAAACTTTTCTAAAGGCAACTTTTAAGTTTAAGTCAAGAAGCTTTGCAAGTACTTGCTAACATTCCTGAGTATTATTTGCAACTTTTGTTTGTTTGTTTGTTTTGGTCTTTTGGGGGTCATCACTGCCCTCTGGTGGTTGTGGGAGCTATCCAGCCTTGCTCCTGGAGAGCCGCTGCTGGATTTGAACCGCCAAGCCTGTGGGCCACAGTCCCACACTCAACCACTACGCCACCGAGGCTCAGCCCTCTATTTGCAACTTTCAATTAAGTTTGTTTAAGTGTTTAAAATTTAGTTAAAGCAGATATAATCTGAAGCTTCTCTAACACTTCTTTTAAACGGCTCAAGTGAAACAAGAAAGAATGTAAGCCAAATCTCATTTAATTAACATAAAGCTGAAAACAAAGGACAGCAGAAACAGGATGATTATATTCATCATTTTGATCAATAATTTCATGAGGAATTCACCTCTACCCTCAAACTTTCATTACATACGCAGGGCTCTTAAAACTATTAACACAAACACGCCTTCATATTTTGTTGACTTTGCAGCTGTACCACCATCTTGTAAATTTATGCAAAGTATATAGTCAATCCATTTTATTCATTTACCATTTTGAATATTTTATTCCCATCAGTTAAATTCTAGCATATTTGACTAGAATTAAATTTCCAAATTATCTTTCTTCACAGATTATTGCTATTGCAATTAATTAGTTATAATTGAGTAAATCAGTGATACTGAGTATTTATAAATGTCTGAAGACTCAATATATAGTAACAGACATAAGGAATTGTCAATGGTTTTACCTTTTTACCTGGTTGGTGCCACCCAAGTGTTAGCTTTGTAATTACTTATCAAACCGCTTGTCTACATTTCTGTATAAACAAAGACCCAAACCCATTGCCCCCATGGTAGTTCTGACTCACAGACTCTCTAGGGCAGAATAGAATTGCTCCCTAGGGTTTCTGCGGCTCTAATTCTGTAGGACAGCCTCATCTTTGCCACAGAGTAGCTGATGAGTTTGAACTGATACCCTACTGGTTGGCAGCCAGGTTCCTCTTCCAATGCACACTAAGAGTGTGCAATTTCACCAAGAATCATCTGACTCATAAGTGGGTCTATTAGGCACTATCATTTGAAAGTGACACCTTTCCAATCTCCTTGGCTTACGTGTTAATTTTTAAAAGTAGGTAAGTTTGAGAGTAAGAACTACTAAGGATGAATAAGGGGTTCTGTAAGACACTGTGAGGCATGTTACGTTATTATTTTTGCAATGTTTTAAATAATTTATTCAGTCTAACCCTATATGGTTTCTAACTATAATCACAATCAAAAGAAATTTTAAAATATGTATTATTTCGGGCTGAGCCCCGGTGGCATAGTGGTTGTGCACGGGACTGCGGCCCACTGGGATGGAGGTTCAATTCCAGCTCCACGGAGCAAAGGCTGGGCCTCCTACTCCCACCACCAGAGGGCTGTGATGCCCACCCTCCCCCCCAAAAATGTATTATTTTGTGTTTTGTACAGGCTTAAAATTGAAGTCTCTCTTTTCCTGCAATGCTTATTTTTGTTAAAGACTTTACTTGACATGCAGTAAAAAGAATGAAAAATTTAGAATGAGGAGAAAAGCACTGAGGAACACATCCAAATTTGAAATACTTCTTTTTAGAATGACAGATTATTGTATCTGTAACAAAGTGTCAATTTGTTTCTATATTTAATTACTGCCTCTTGCATTTCAAGTTTTAAGAAAAATTTGCCTAAATGGTAGAAACTATCTGCAAAATTTACATCTGTTTAAAAATGAAATACTTGAGGTTAGTGTGGAATGACTCTATAGACTGAAAAATATAGTAAAAAATTTTCTGAGCCTTTCTAGAGCCTAAGCATGCACTGAAACCAATAAACCAATATGGTAAAGATCATATACATAAATCTAATCTACTAAAATAATAATTACTAAATCACATAGTTTACAGAAGGAATACTGTATTTTTTTTCGGGGGGGGGGGGGGCATCACTGCTCTCCGGTGGTGGGAGTAGGAGGTCCAGCCCCACTGCTGGAATTGAACCACCATCCCAGTGGGCCGCAGTCCCGCGCACAACCACTACGCCACCAGGGCTCAGCCCAGGAATAATGTATTAAAATGCAATTGTACCTTGTAATTTTAAATGTTTGGGGAAGAAACTTCACCTGTTATGTTCAGTCACCAATACCTTATGGCATGTTCTGTGACAGAATGTTTTATCATAACTTTTAGAAAGCTGCAAAGGTTATTGGTTAAAGTACTGACTTTCCTTGAATGAGTTCCCAACTAACCCCACTGCCATCTAGCAGAGTCTGACCCCAGTGAGGACTGCTACATAAGCTTTCCGAGGCTGTAAATCTTTAGGGAACATACAGCATCCTCTTTCTCCCAGGGAGGGCTGGTGGCCTGGGACCACAGACTGGGTAGATAATAACCCGCTGCTTTACCCATAGCACCAACAAGATTCCTTTGCTTTATGGACAGTGCATAATAATTCACTCTTAAATTAACTTTCTGTAGTTTAAGGAGAGAAACGTAGAGATCACTTTTGCCTTAGATAGAAGTAAACTTCTTATTCCCACCACGGGAGAGCAGTGATGCCCAAACAAACAAACAAACAAACAAATAAAAAAGATAGAAGTAAACTTTAGGGCTGAGTCCTGGTGCCGTAACCCGTGGGCTTGGCGGTTCAAATCCAGCTGCGGCTCTCAGGAGCAGCACTGGGTAGCGCCCATGACCACCAGAGGCAGTGATGCCCCCCCTCAAAAAAAACAACAAACAAAAAAAAAGATAAAAAAAAGAAGTAAACTTTATTAGAATAGCATAAAATTAGCAAGAAAGCAATGAACGACAACCTAAGTACCTGATCTCTGCTCCCCAAAAGAAGTATAGTATATAACTGATTTCATACTATGCTTCTGTGTGCTAATATTTGATTTACATTGACAAAAAGTAAATTAGTTCCCTTTCAAACTTGTTATTGGTCAAAATATTTCCAAATATTAAATCCAAACAGGGAAAATTTTAAATTATATATGAGATTTTGTATAACTCTAAAACATTTTAAGGGGAACCAATTTCAGGGATCAACATATAACCTCTCTGGGGCATGGCCAACAGGGACACATTGGACAGTGCACAATATGAAAAAATAATAACAATTTGTAAATTATTAAAGGTTCAGGGGGGAGAGGGGGAAGGGAAATATGGGGAGCTGGAGCTGGGGGCCTGGGTGGAGGGTGGATGTTTTGGGAGTGATGATGGCAACAAGTGTGCAAATGAGTCCTGCATACAATTGATGTATGCATGGATCGCGAGGGGAGGTGTACGAGTACCCAATAAAATGATTCATTGAAAAAGGGGGGGAGAGGAAAGAGGAGCTTATACCAAGGGCTCAAGTGGAAAATGTTTGGAAATG